>CM074957.1:19990651-20001064 GCA_037577455.1 Pangasius macronema | reverse complement strand
CATCTTCAGCTCTGCTACCTCTAGCTCTGACTCCTGCCTCTTCCTCAGTGCCACTGTCTCTAAACCATACAGCATGGACGCTCTCACCACTGTCTCATACACCTTCCCCTTGATTCTCGCTGAAACAATAACAATATATAACAATCCCTAATTCACAGTCCAAGTGTCCAAGAGTCTTTAGCCACTGAGTCAGGATTCTCCCATCGCTAGCTTTAGTGCAAGTCTCATTTCTTTGCTCACAGCCGTGTCCTCAGCAGATGGTCAGAATCTCCGAAGATCTCTGAAGTTCAAGACCGACTGGGCTGAACTTGAACCCTCAGGCTGCTACAGTGCTTTCAGCAAGACAGCGGGTGCTACAGCACTCCCCGCTGCCTGCTAATCCCCCTCTTCTGCTCGCTGGCACACACTACAGCGCCGCTAACAAGTCGTGAAAGGCCACGGACGAGACCGAGAGCTCTGAAACACACTCGCTCACACACTCTATCGGTTCTCAATTCAATAAAATGATAATCGCTTCCATTACAGCAGTCTTGTTTTAATTGTAAATTTAAAAAAAAGTGACAAAAGACACTGGAGACTGATTAAAAGTCCTCGGCGAGACAAACTCCGCTCAGCGCTCGGCGGCGGCCATATGCTTTGTTGTTGTTTGTTTTTCTCCGCTGACCTACTTTGCAATTTGCAGCCTCATTAAATATCGCACTAGTTGGAATTAACGAGATGTCAGGGAGCAAAGATGGCGCCCAAATCCATCGGAGGAAAGAGGATGTGTAAACAGTCCCACCCAGAGCTTACCACACACACACACACACACACACACACACACACACACACACACACACTCTTCCTGTCTTGCCCCGAATGTCTGTCTTCCTCTCTCTCTTTCTCTCTCTCTAGAGAAAGTGTCACTCAGGTGTTTTTAACTCCTCTTCTCTGGAGGAATTCACTTCCATCAACGCACACACCATCTTTCCTGTCAAATTCTCGATTCTGATTGGTCAGAAAGTGCTGATTGATTGTCCAGAGCAGCTCTGATATGCTATCGTTTCTATAGTAACAGCTCATTCATGGGGACTTGTTCGGCAGACACTCCACAGAACCCGAGACCAATAATAACGTCGTTATTTCATCACATGTATAATCCTTGATACGGTGACGTTTTCTGTAAGGAGACGTTTATTTAACGTTTATGGAAGGAGTCTCCAGTGTCAGCGCTTTGTAAGAGTCAGAAGTAGACTTTCTGGCATCTTCAGGACAAAAGTTTACACTGTCTGCGTTTGAGAGAACGTGAAGTGAGAACGTGTTTCGGAGACGTTCTACGACATTAAATCGAACTATAAATGGATACTAAGTATGACATGTTGTTCAATAAACTGCATATACTACAAATAACTGCAAATCCTAATTTTGTACAGATTACGAATCATTTCCGAACTTTCCGAGCTTTACACAAACAAAAGTAAAGTGAGGTGTGTGTGTGTGTGTGACGTCTCTGATGAGCAAGCAGGGCGACGTTGGCGAGGAAAAACTCCCTGAGATGGCGATAGGAAGAAACCTTGAGAGGAACCAGACTCAGCAGAGAACCCATCCTCATACGGGTTTACACTGTAGTGCGCGTGTGTGTGTGTGTGTGTAATTGGTGTGTGTATTACAGAATTCAGTTTTAACAAATAGCCAAGCAGATGATTCCAAACTTTCCTATTTTTTATGAAATGTCTCACTAAAGTCATGTTTTAAGAGAGAGGTGGGGACAAGCACATGGCTTTAGAGAGTCGAGGGGGCGGGGCTACCCCATGCTGGGGGGGGAGGGGTTGGGACCCAAACACTTCCTAATGGTTACTGTCCCACACAGTATAATTCTAAGTCTATAGCTATAAGGTCAGTCAACATTTTCTTTCAGCAAGAACAACAAAAGAGTTGCAGGTACAAACTGTAAAAACTGTAATGACAATCGCTACAAACTGAGCGAAAAAAATTTTTGTTCCACATTGCAAATTTACAAAATATATTATGGATTTGTAGTGCTAAAAGTACTCATAAGGAAAACAGGAAAAAAGGAAGACACTCTCTCTCTCTCTCTCTCTCTCCATATATATATATATATAGGATATGTTATATTCAGTTGCTATAAAATCAGAACGATGGTCCGGGTCATCGATGTAGTGAACACATCCTGAGTTGCTAAGTGCATTCTTCACTCCTGACTGTTCAACGTCCTTGAACGTTTCTGCCCCGAGGCGAAACCCTGCACCTGCCTCCTTTTCCCTCTTTAAAGCCTTTTACGTTAAAACGATACACGAACACAACGGAGTCAGGAGCCCTCGCCATAACCGTGGCTCTCGTTTTCGGCAGGTTACATGCAAAAGAGAATGGATTTGCATTTATTTACCCTGCGATGCGTTTAACCGCTCCCGCTCTGGGCCGAGCCCAGGAGAACATCCCCCGGCTGCGTGAATGCTAACTACTCTCACATCCTGACCCTTAAAAATAGCAACTCGTGAATAATAGCTCATTAACGAATCAATCGTGCGGCTTCTGAATGCTGGAAATACGCAAAAGATATTCAAATTGGTCTTGCAGGACTCGGGCTCATCAGCATGTTATCCGGGAGGCTTAATTCCTCACGATCCTGCCGGCTTAAAAAACTTCGATGATTACTGGGATGGAGAGCGAGGGGAAGAAATGGAGCTAGAGAGGAGATATTTTTGGTATACGAAGTAAATTTAGGTCCTTTTGTCCAAAACACCTCTTCTACTGGTTCAGTTAATGAGCTGCATAGACCATATGGACGGAAATAAGAGTATATATATATATATATGTGTGTATATAATGCATTATGACTTAATACTAATAATTATTAGTAGTCATATATATATACATATGATTACTGGTGTATTTCAGCATAACTTAGCTGTCATAACACCTACGTCAAGGTCTATATAACAGAGACTTTGTTGACATAAGGTTGTTATGACAACTGACTTTCTAGCTCTGGTATGATTTACAGTCTGAGACATACATATCACTGTCATTATGGTGTCATGTGACTGTTAGAAGTAATCATAGACATTTTAGTAAAATTTAAAAAAAAACACTTTGCTTATGTGCAGGAAAAGCGTACACCATTCTGTCCGAGAGTATTCCTAAAAAAAAAAAAAAAAAAAGAAATATTTGAATAAAATCACTTACTTGAGGTAAAGAAGATACGTAGCTTGGTTACGCAGTCATAGCACTGCATTAGATATTTATAAACATGTTATAAACAGTAATGTGAATGAATTCAGCTATCATAATGTTTTAGTCTATGACACATGACCTAAACATGTACGTCACTTTGCTCAGGTGTTGTCAGATGTTTATAACGTTTTATAAATGTATTATTTTAAAAAAAAATTTAATAAAAATTTAAAAAACACTGATTTGAGCGTTATAAGTTGTTTAATTGAAACTAATATTTGTATGGTTTTATTATCTGTCTTGGGCTTAGCGTAACATTAGCCATAAAACCTTTTCCGAGTAGCCCACTGCACCGATCCATCGTCACACCGCTAATAGAAACACAGTTTTGATAAATGACTAACAGTTGTGTTTAGTCTAATCACCACTTAACTGATAACATTTGTCAAAGTTTCAAAACATCATTATTCCCTCATTTATCATTGCGCAACGAAGCCTGGCCGTAATCAGAGCTTCTCCTCGCCTGGCAGTGCAAAAATCGAGTCTAATAACTGAACAAGAACGAGTGCAAATTGGCAGTGAACAATTTATTAGTTATGTTAATCATGATTAATGGAGCAAAGTGCAACTTTAGCGTGGAGGGAACGCAAACACTGGTGTGCGTCAGGTTGTTGTGGTGAAGATGAAGCCACTTCATATCAGGTTTATCGCCTGGAAGGAGATCAGCGTCCGAAAGAAAACTGTATATCCTGATTACACAACACAATGTGATTCGATAAATTCACAACATTGCTAAGGAAATTGTAGCAGGCAGACAATTTTACCACAGAAAAGGATTTTTCACAGCCGTGAAAAGAGAATTTTACCACAAAAATGCTAGCATATGTCAGCTGACTGGACAGATCAATGCTACACGTACATATACACGTATATTCAGAAAATGCTGACTGACTTAAAAGCAACTAGCTGAGTTCGTAAGCTTACCACATGCATGGTATTGGAGAGAACGTAGCCATAATGTTAGCTAATTTGTTTTCTTCCTGCAAAAAATGTGATTCAGTTAATAAATGTGATCAAATGTGATTCAACAAAAGGAACCCATGTTCAAGTGGGCTGGGTGAATTCGGCGAACAAACACCAACACCAAGCCTGTGATTGGTCGTTGCAAACGAAGTGTGCCCAGCCCAATTAATTCTCCCTGTAGTCATAGAAACTGTCATGAAATTTTAACAGCGCCACGTGCAGTACTAGAGCACTCGTACACAACAGCTAATATGAAACTACAGAGAGTATGCTTGCGAAGATAGGATGAGAAACTCTAACAGACGTCCTCTGTGAGAAGGTTGGGTGAGTGCTGCTTAATAATTAGCAGCACCAACATTTGTTTAACGACCAAAGACACCATAATCCCGCCTTCATGTTTTCCATTGGCTCACAAGACCGAGGCTTGGGAACTCACAGGTCTAAGCGCACCCCAATAAAGCTAAGGTAAGTGCGTTTTCACATCCCCAGTCCTTTCCCCTTCAGTGAACTGGCTTTTCCACCATGTCAAATTGACACGCTTTCTAACTTTAATATCAACTAAAATATAAACGCTGTGGCTGAACCGCAGATGTTGGCACATCTGTATTCCGATTTTTGGAGCAAGATGTACGTTCAGTTAAATGTATTTACACTATTTGTACATCAAGTTCCATTGGCCTTCAAGCTTTTTTAACAAACAGACCAAATTTTGTAAAATGAAGAAACGCCTAAATAGGCTTTCCTACCAGCAGGAGTTTTAAATAATTTATCTCCAGCTGGACTTGAATGAATGAACAAAGTAGCTGGTTATTTAGCACAGTAGGGATTTTAATTCAATAATGTAAGACCCAATTAAGCGCTATACTGTAGGTGTTAGAGCTGTAGGTGTTCCTTCAAAACTAGAAGAGTTAATCCAACACCGTATCCTGAAATTCACACCATCCAATCCAGACCACTTTAATAAAGCACCTCCAGCAGGAATTAAAAAAAATAATAAAAAAATACAACATTGTTTTAATACAACAATGTTAATGGAACACGGAGAGAGGTGAGTCAAAGTTGCACCAGGTGTAATTACAATACCGGAGAACCTGCAGGAAGTGAAAGCAATTAAACGTTACTCAGGCTTTTGGAAGAAAAAAAAAAAGTAAAAAGGACCCTGTTGAAATGAGTCAGTTAACAGCAGTTCTCTTCTAAAAGTGATAACACAGGAGCCAGGTAAATGGATTGAAAGAAGGAAAGAAACTGTTAAAGTTGGTTTCATGCTCAGCAGTCATACTGACATGGGATGCAACGTAACTAGATGATACAGAACAAATCAGAAGACAATGGAATTGACGGTAAAACTATAATATTGGCTCCAGTCAATAGAACTGGTCTTTCTCTTTCAGCCACAGTGCTATCCTTCACCTGCTTCCGATCTCTAAAAGCCGGAGCGGTCTGTTTATCTGAGCGAGTGTGTGTGCACATGAATGATGTCGCTGGCAGGGATGTATTTGATCTTGGTTTCCTCTCTGTCTATTTTGTCTCGTAAGTCTTGAATATGGTCAAGACAAAGCCGACCTCCCAAATAATAATAATAAAAAACTTCTATTATGGTTATTATCATTGTAAAAGGGAAATCAGCTTTCCCGTTCTATTAGCCCTGCCTGCTCAATCCATTTCACAGCATTCTTCTTAGCGCAACAATGTCAGTGTCCTTGACATTAACACAGTCTGGTTTTACCAGAAACAATATTCAAATATTGTCTGTGTTGTGATTTTGTCTGTGTACTCTTTAGTCCTGGCCTTGTATTGGATTTTACTGCTAATATTTTACATTTTTTCATGGTCTCAGCTGGTATGGGAATTGGTTTTGCATTGGTCTTAACTCGAAAATATGGCTCTTAGTCTTGTCTTGGTCTCAGCTGGTGTGGGTTCTGGGCTTGTCTTGGTTGGTATAGATCTTGGCCCTGTCTTGGTCTCAGTTGGTACAGGTTTTGGATTTGTCTCGAATGATATAGGGCTTGGTTGTTTTTGTATTGGTTTGCCTTGTCTTGAACAGCATGGAATTTAGTCTTTAGTACAGGTCTTGGTCTTGTTTTGATCTCAATTCGCTTTTGTCTTGACTGGTAAATGTATTGGTCTTGTCTTGATCTTGGTTGGTGTGGGTTTTGGTCTTCTCTTGGTCTCAGATGATATGGTTCTTTGTCTTGTCTTGGTGTTGGTTGGTATGGGTCTTGTCTTGGTTGATCTGAGTGTTTGTCTTGTCTTGGGCTTTACTGTGAAACATCTCAATCTTCACTTGGTCTCAGTTTGAAATCTTGGAATTGTATTGTTTTTACTGGAAAAGACTTGTTCTTGCTCTTGTTCTGATCTCAACTGATATGGATCTTGGTACAGACTGGTAAACATCTTGTTCTTGTCTTGGGCTTTACTGGTAAAAGACTCAAACTTGTCTTGGTCTGAGTTGGTATGCGTCTAGGTCTTTTGACTGGTAAAGGTCTTGTCTTTGCGAGTCAAGGTTTGTAGCAATATTATCTTGTTTATCTTGTTATCTTTATCAAGTCTTGGTACCGAACAGTAAATTCTTGGTCTTGTCTTGGTTGTGGTTCGTATTGGCATTGATCGAGACGGTCTTGAGTACAACACTGGTGGTCAGTTGGATGGTTGTGAGCCATTCTTGTGCGTTTAATGCAATCGAAGTTTGACTGCTGGCTGAAACAGTAGACCTAACAAATCTACTTTATTAATCTCATATCACTTCATTCATGATAAATCAAAGGAAATCCAACCACATCGACCTCATTTGTTTGAATTTGCATGAATTTATCATGAGATCATGTTGGTTTTCATGGACGTGAGGTGCATGACTTAAAAAATGGCTCAGAAACGTTTTCAGGATTAACTGGCCTTAAGGGTTGATTCAATATTGTCTGTGTTTGCTCAATATTGCTAGTGTTAGTTTAACAGCGGGGGGTTAATACTACACTGTGGATTTTGCTGTGTGGCATTTAGGACAGATAAGACAGATAAACACACATGTCCATGAGCAAGAATGACAGATTTTGAGCTGATGGGTACCGATACGGGTGTTAAAGCCCACTCACAGCACTTCTGCACACAACCTGTTTTAAATGGTAAGCTTGTACAATTGTAGTAAGCTAGTAGAAATCATATTTTCATTAAAAGCTCCTCACAGTAGTAAGCTATAATAATTTGCCACTCAGCATGCACATGATTGCCTGTTTGTTAAATCACCTTTTCCTCATTCAAGCAAGCGAGAGTCACTATTAGGTAAAATCTGTGTTCCCAGGCAAAAAAAAAAAGCATTTCCATTCCAGGGAGCTCATTTTCTCTATTGCTCCTTACAAGTATCAATGTCATTTCACTCTAAAACTGTGTGGCGGCAATGACACACAAGCAAGCGCGAGGCAGGGCACGATTAGAAAGGAGATAAAGTCCTAATCTATCCACCCTCCCGAGAGGGGGGAGTGTAATGTTTCAGCGGCACTCGCTGAGCACTCGCCTCGTCTAGGACAAATCCTGCAGAAGTGGAGAGAAACGACTCGGAGCACACTCCACGCCCGCTGAGACTTGCCGATGTTCGAGACAGACTCGACATGAAACTCGATGTGCTTGGCTCGGTTTCTCTGCTGAACCATAAACAATTTTTTAAACCAATCACGTTGACGTTAAAGAGATGACGTATCAGGCCACTTTGTCCTGACAGAGACAACAAAAAAGTCACAGTCACATGACCTTGAGAAATACGAATATGCGAATCTTGGTCAGTATCCATAAATGTTTATTATATTTGCTAATCAATGAGATGAAGATAATATATATTACACAATGTATAATCCATTCTGTAATGTATTGGGTTAGTAAAAAAAAAACATTTACTTATTTCTTTTCCTACTTAGGTTATCATAGCTTTATTATGCACCAAGCAGCCTCTGCGACCAAAACAGCTCCGAGCCATTGAGGCATGGACTACACAAGACCTCTGAAGGTGTGCTGTGGCATCTGCCACCAAGATGTTAGCAGCAGATCCTTTAAGTCCTGTAAGTTGCAAGGTGGGGCCTCCATGGATTGGACTTGTTTGTCCAGCACATCCCACTGATACTCGACTGGACTGAGATCTGGGGAACCTGGAGGCCAAGTCAACACCTTGAACCCTTTGTCATGTTCCTCAAACCATTCCTGAACAATTCTTGCAGTGTGGCAGGGTGCATTTTCCTGCTGAAAGAGGCCACTGCCATTAGGAGTGCTTGGTCTGCAACAACGTCTAGGTAGGTGGTACGTTTCAAAGTAACATCCACATGAATGCGAGGTCGCAAGGTTCCCCAGCAGAACATAGCCCAGAGCATCACACTGCCTCCGCCAGCTTGCCTTTTTCCCATCTTTTCCCCAGGCAAGCAACACACACACACACCTGGCCGTCCACCACATGATGTAAAAGAAAACATGATTCATTAGACCAGGCCACCTTCTTCCACTGCTCCATGGTCCAGTTCCTTTGCAAACATGCCCATTGTAGGAGCTTTCGGTGGTGGACAGGGGTCAGCATGTCCATCTACGCAGACCCATACGCAGCAAGCTGCGATGCACTGTGTGTTCTGACACCTTTCTATTAGAGCCAGCATTCACTTTTTCAGCAATTTGTGCTACAGTAGCTCTTCTGTGGGGTCGGAGCAGACGGGCTAGCCTTCGCTCCCCATGCGTTTTTGGACCTTCCAATTTGGCCCTTTTCAAAGTCGCTCAGATCCTTACACTTGCTCGTTTTTCCTGCTTCCAACACATCAACTCTGAGAACTGACTGTTCACTTGCTGCCAAATATATCCAATCCCTTGTCACCTGTCAGTTTTTTGAATGTCATGTCTGATCGGTGTAGCTTTTTGATTTATAATTCTACAAAAAAAAAAAAAAATCACTGAATTATCAAGTACTGAATGCCTTATTTCTCAATTTGATATGGAGGAGAAATGAAATGAAATGAACAGTAATCTGAAAACTAGTTTTAAAATCCTAAAAAATCTAAAACAATTTTTATTCTTCTCTCCTAATTTCGTTTCTTTGTGCGTCCTTAGAGGCGAACCTGAAAAACTCTTAGCCTCTCCATTTGTGTATTCGCGCACGGCAGTAACAAGCCAACAAGGAGAATATTCAACTGCACTCTCTCTTTTTTTTTCCATTTGTTCTGGCGTGTGATATAATTTCCTCCGTGCGATTTAATATGCGGATCCAATCGCATTTTAAAAACCCAGTAACATGAGACACTTGCATTAAGCCTACTAAGAGGGAAAAAAAGGAAGCTATAACTCAGGAAAAAAAAACGATAAGCGTGAAATTAAAGGGCGGCTTTGAAGGTGGCCTATTTTCCGTTCTACCATCGCCGGGGCACGGCCCGGACATTTAATGCGTGCTGTGACTTTTGACTGCGCGTACCTCTCGTGATTGCCACCCAGAGCTATTTTCTAAAACACAATGGTCGGAGAGCCTTAATTATTTTTGGCCTTGGACGGCTAATATGCTTTTAATTGCTCTCCGTTTCACAAGGACGGATTTATCTCCCTGACTGTCTTTCGAGTAAAGCGTTCGTCATTTCGCGGGGGTTAAGTGAACGGATTTGGGTTTCTGAAATCCCATTTCAAGCACGAGCTGCAAGGACTAGGATGGCATGTTCCTGGAGTATTTTAATAGCAAATGCCTGAACCGGAATGGCTAGCATGAATTCTCTGTGTGTCAAGATCAGTGCTAGCACATGTAAAAAAGAGAGAGAAAAAACTCCCTTAATATAAAAGGAATAGATTTTTTTCCCTCAAATATATCCTTCATAAATAAAAAGGCAGCACTTTCACAGGTGCTTGGCTTCTCCTTTGATGAAAGAGCATTATTTGTAGCATTATTCTGACCAAAACATTATAGCCTAGACAAAACATTTTAAGTCAGGTCGGAGTTTTGGTTAAAAATTGTAACGCTAGTGTACGACCTTCGCGAATAAACTGTAACAACGAGAAGCAAATACCTTGTACAGGCTTAAACATACTACAAAAGACTTCTACGAGAATATGTAAGTAATAAAACACGTCATGCTGTGCTGTTATAGGAAAATAATCAACATTGGGGATCAGTCCAGAGTGATGGTGAGTGTGGTAAAGAGGTGAAGAAGCGAGTGCAGGCAGGTTGGAATGGGTGGAGAAAGGTGTCGGGAGTTCTGTGTGATAGAAAAA
>CM074957.1:19906865-19966253 GCA_037577455.1 Pangasius macronema | reverse complement strand
CGAGTCACCATTCCCACCTCGAGTCACCACCTCGAGTCACCATTCCCACCTCGAGTCACCACCTCGAGTCACCATTCTCACCTCGAGTCACCACCTCGAGTCGCCATTCCCACCTCGAGGTTGATTGTTTTCCCAGAACAGCACACCCTGCGGTCTTTTATTCCTCTTTACACCACAGCGATCTTATTTGCTTATTTGTTAAACGACGACACATGCATCCAACATAGGTAAATATCAATGTAAATTACAACGGCCTGCAGGTGCCTTTGCTCAAGAGCGAATGCAATACCGGGCTACGAACGTTTTTTTCCCCTCAACCGTCAGCTCCTCTGTCCTGAAGTGTGTAAAGCGACAGCTTGACATTGCTACAAAACGTTGACACTGGAGACTCCTTCCATCGATGTTAAATAAATAAATAAATGAATACCGTTTTTTTTTTTAATTCCAGGTTCATAGTAATGTGACATCATGGCTGATAAATCGCAGACAGTGAATGAATCTAGGCCACTGGGGAATGAGCGATGACTACGGGTATTGATCTTCATCATCACTGTCCTACTGTTTCTCCAACGCCACGTCTGCGATTTATCGACGCAGCGTTCGACGCGATCAGAGAGCACGGAAAACCCTGCGAGTCAGACTGCGAGTCAGACTGCGAGTCAGACTGCGAGTCAGACTTCTGCGGCTGCACACCAACTCCACCGCTGACCCACTAAACTTGCCAGGTTCAAAAACAAACAAATAAATCTCTGGAACAATAAGCAATCAATAATGGAGCATCGTCACTCTGTATAAAACGAGTTGTCAGGTGTGTGGTGTGAAACGGAGGCTGTGCCAGAAAGATCATCGTCACCATCATCACGCAGCAGCAGCGCGCCGCTCTTCGGCTCAAACACTTCAGCGTCATCAGTAGACGCTAATCTCGAATTTGGACATTCCTTCACTTTTGTTTCCTGTGTGTGTGTGTGTGTGTGTGTGTGTGTGTGTATGCGTTTTCTCCTTGACTGCTACTAATATTACTCATCACCTTAGCATCCATGATGGCAGATCTCCACACATACTCAAAGAAAAAAAATAATCAACTTCAGAGTGTGAAAAAAGTAAACCTTAAAGCGGCTTTATGATCAAATGTACAATAAACACACACACACACACACACACACACACACACACACACACACACGTGTGCATCATCTTGTGCAATTTGTCTTTTCTCTCTTATCAAAAACACAGCAATAAAATGAAGCATGCAGGCGCGTGTCCTGTCCTGAAAACAGCCCTAACCTCGGACACTGTGCATGGAAGGCTGAGAGAAGCTCAACTCTAAACTCTGCTCCTCTTTGCCTACTTTGTGCTGTCTGAGATTTTCCCAGGGACTGCTGCATTAATCATCATCGTGATGCCAGTGCAGGATGCCAGTGCGCTCACACACACACTCACTCACTCACACACACACACAGTAAATGCACAACTTCAGTGTATGCAAAAAAAAAGAAATCTGAAAGTGCTCCAAATGCATCATTTCCAAGTCTCTAGGAATCTCACACAATGCCACACAATGCATTGATCACTCAGCCTGAGCATTGGTGCTTACGGAGAAGTTCAGGAGAAGCAGCATCTGTGCATCATCTCATTCGGTTTTTTTTCTTTTAATATATATGTAATTATATCTTATCAAACACACAGCAATAAATAAAGCATGCGCGCGCCTTTGGGACCCATGCCATGCGAGCCAAGTGTGCACAAAACCAAGTCGCGAGCCTCCGCGAATCGCAAAACACCGAGCCACTGACCTCCGGTGGGGGGAAAAAGAAAGGAAGCGCGCGGAGCGTGTTTTCTTTTCTTTCTTTTTTTTCTCTCCTTTCTTTCTTTCTTTCTTTCTTTTTTTTCTTTTTATTATTTTTATTTAACGACGTCGCACCGGAATGCGTCCCCGCCGCGCTCGCGTGCACATCCCTTCTCCTCCTTCTCTTCCTCCTCCTGCTCTTCCTCTCTTATGCGCGAGCGCGCTCGTTTTCTCTCTCCCCGCGCGTGTCTTACCTGAAGGGCATCTCCCGCCACTGCCATCAGCTGCCAAGATTTCATGGCGGTCGAGGAGGAGGAGGAGGAGGAGGAGAAGGAGGAGGGGGGGTGGGGGGGTTTAACGGGAAGTGCAAAGCGTGCTGGGGTTGCTGGTGGTGGGGTAGGAAAGGGGAGGGGGGTCAGAACGGCAAGGGGTAAATTAAAAAAAAAAAAAAAAAAAAAAAAAAGGCGCGAGGAGCAGAAAGTGGCTCCTTGGTCTTTTTCTCGGAGGCGGCGATGGAGGTGAAGGCGGATTTGCGCGCGCGGCGATGGAGAGTGAAAGATAGGAATAAAGAGAGAACGAGAGAGAACGAGAGAGAGAGAGAGAGAGAGAGAGAGGCGCGAGCGGGCGGTCGCCGGTGTGTAGCCACGTGCCGCCGATGCAAATGAGCGCGTGTGTCACTCCGGAGTGCGCGCGCCATTACGCTTCACACCACGCCCCCAACACCACCACCACCACCGCCGCCACCACTACCACCAACACACTTCGACTTTTGGGCGCGAGGCTACGACGGAAGCTCGTTTGCACGACGGTTTGTACACTTAGCACGTGCAATTTTTCTTATGCAACTAATTCCTAATGCAATGAATAATAATAATAATAATAATATTGATTGACAGAAACCTAGGTGGCGTGCTCACAACTTTTGGCTCGGGTTCTGTTTTGTACGCTCATCTCTAGGACGTTTTTGTACACAGAAAGTTGTAGCACGTGCAACTCACCGAGTCGGCGCAGGTTTCAGCAGCCCTGGACCACATTACCCATCAGCCCCGTCAGAATCACAGGACTATTCCACATGCCTGCTTGATTGCTCTCACCTGTTTCGTGTTTCCCCCTGATTAGTGTCCCCAGGCTCTTATGCTGCGTCCTAATCAGCTCCCTAGTTCAGTTTCTCAGGGAGTCGGCCATTTTAAGGGCTGTCTATCCTTGCAGTGCACTGGAAAGTTCAATCCTTAAAAAAATCCCATAATGCACCACAAAAACCAGGGAGCATCCATGCTCACTATCTTCCCTTAATGGAAATGATGTCATATTTTCTGAAGCCTCTCAGCTTGAAAAAAATGGCGTGCGAACTCTCAGCCAACGCCTACAAACATACACCTGTTGTTGTTGTTGTAGCTCTCAGATGATGACTTGCGCTAGCGATTAGCGATTAGCGATTAGCGATTTTTAACTTTATTTGATGTTCTGTATACGGTTTGTTTGATCGTAATGACTTTTAAGTGTTTAATGATTGAATAAAATTCACTAGAGACGTATATAGCGACGTGACGGAGAAAAATCAAGCTTGGAAGGAAGGAGCGGAGATCGGAGATGACTCTGAGAGAGTAGACGAGTGTACGTAGCTAGTACAGCTAGCTAGAGCACATAAACTGTAAATCCAACACACTGATTGTGTTGTTTTTTACAACTTGTATATCCTAGTTCCACTATATCCAGCTACAACGACACAAACGGCAACAGCAGCGGTCGCTACAAGTCCACAGGAGAGCAGCTGCAAGCGAGACACGTGTGAACACAGAGCTAAAATGCGTAAGCATGCTGTTAATGCACGTGTGTATGTGAAAGGTCATCGCTCCTGTCATCTCCGTCCTCATATTCATCTGTTTTTGCGTCGCAGGCTACACGGAGTTCACCGCTCGTGCTCATTTAAAGCTCTGCTCCACCGTCTAAGCTGAGAACTTGAAAGGTTTTAGTCGTCAGCAGCCATGACACCTGGCAACACGTCATGTCAAGAACATATCATTCTGGGTTTTTATTTTTTCTTCCTCAGTAACGTCAGCCCAGTGCAGATCAGCGCTACTGCCAGCCACCGCTGTACAATCCTGGTGACAGTCTACATAAATTGGGTTAGCAGCGGCCCAGGCGGTAAAGGACTTGTCATCAGTGACCTCTGTGTAACTACATCCCCGCTGCTCCCGAAGTGCCGCGAGACACAGTGTTTTAATATAATTCCGTCCTGTCCTGACGTTCCAATTTCTTAACGCCAGCCCGTGTTTATTAGGCCTTTTTTTTCACACGGGCTTAAATTAAGGGCTTGTCCTCTCCGCCGTCGTGCCTCGTTCCTTAATTCCAGTGTGTCATTAGAAATTTCGAAGAGTCCACACATGATTGACGTCAGATGCGTCACTGGATGCGTGACAGTGAGACAGGGTGAGGGTGCATGAGGTCTGATTTGAAAATGGATTCACATAAAGCATCATAAACATGAATGCAATCAATAATCATTGGGATGTTTTATTACACTGACACCACAGGACATGATGTGATGGTATACACTCTTACACATAAATGTGTTTTTAGAGTTCCTTAAAAAACTCATTTTAGATTTGAAAACTAAAAACTAGAAAAAAAATTCTGTAAAAAACTCCGTAAAAGAGCCTTCGGTATTATGGCAATATTTATTTATAAATAAACATGAGGGGCATTTATTTATTTACTGAAGTGAAGTGACTTGTGGCCAAGTGTGGTGACCCATACTCGGAATTTGTGCTCTGCATTTAACCCATCCAAGTGCNGTCATTCACTCCCCCACCTACAATCCCTGCCGGACCCGAGACTCGAACCCACCACCTTCAGGTTCACCTTCAGGTTCGAGTCTCGAACCATTAGGCCACGACTGCCCCATATTTATATTATATTTAAGATCCATCACCCAAAAGGTTGTTTAGAAAACCAACAAAAAAGATTTGTACCTTAATTATGTTTGTTTGTTGGCTGATTGCTTTCTTTGCTTGTTTCTTTGTTTGTTTGTCTGCGTTTTTTTTTTTTTTTGCTTGAATATCATTCATCCATACCCGTTCTTTTGTTTATTTGGGTGTTTTCTTTAGGATCCGCCATTAAAAATTCCTTAGGTAACCAAAAGCAATGTTTTTTTCTGTGGAAATGCACTAAAGAAATTTCCCTGGAGCATTTAGAACGTATTTGTTTGTTCGTTTGTTTGTTTGTTCGTTTGTTTGTTTGTTTGTTTGTTTGTTTGTTCAAGATCAGTTGTGTTTAAGATCCATGACATTTCTTGTAAAGTATCTTTTCTAGCACCCTTAAACATTATTTGTTTGTTTGTTTTGTCTGTTTTTTTTGTCTGAATATTATTCTTTTGCTCGATCCTTTAGTCATTTTGTTTGATTGTTTTTTTTTGTTTAGGATCCTTCGTCCAAAACGTTCTTTAGGAAACAAAAATACAATGGGTCTTCTATGGCTTTGCTCTCAAGAACCTTTTCCAGAACATTTATACACTGTTTGTTTGTTTGTTTGTTTGTTTGTTTGTTTGTTTGTTTGTTTGTTCAGTTTAAAATCCATTGCTCTACACAATGCTTTTTGGGTGCATTTATTTAATTTTTATTTACTTTTCTTTTTTTTTTATATTGTTTTCTACTTGTTTCACGTGTTCTTCTCATGTCACTATGGGTTTCCTCCAGGTTCTCCGGTTTCCTCTTACCTCCTGAAAACATACCAGTAGGTCGACTGGTTTCTCCAAATTGCCCCTGTGTGTGAATGAGTGTGTGAATGTGTATGTGTGTGTGTGTGTGTGTGTGTGTGTGTGTGTGTGTGTGTGTGTGTGGCCGCCCTGTGATAGACAGGTGTCCCTACTGGAGTGTATTCACACCTCACACACAGTGTTCCCAGAATAAACCCCGGATCCACCAGGACCCTGACCAGGATTTAGTGTTTACTGAAGATGAACGAATGAATGACTTTTAAATCCAACAAATAAACATGATGTCACTCTAAAAGAACCTTTTTCTGGCACCGTTATTTTCGAGAGAGTAGGCCAAACACACTCTCGGTTCCTTCAGGTGTGTGTGTGTGTGTGTGTGTGTGTGTGTGTGTGTGTGTGTGTGTGTGTGTGTCTTGGTTTGAGTCTCCATTATACAAAAGAACAGGGTTCCGTAGGTTCCTGAGTGTTACCACATGACATGTAACCGTGAGCAGACAGGAACAGGAAGAGGAAGAGAGTGGATTAGACCTCTGTCCCAGGAATATTTATGGTTATTTATGAACCTGCAGCACAATATCAGTAATGGCGTTGTCTTCCCGTGACTCTCGCGTGTGCAGGCTTTCACGTTTTACCTGAATGAAAAGCGGCGACGTGTCATTTGTCTGCGCAGTGTCATCTCTGTGCCCACTAATGGGATTATTCCTTTCCCATTTTTTACAAGCAGAAGACATCTTGCTGTTGTCTGCCAGGCTGATGTTCATCCGCTTCGCACATTCTTAATCGCTTTCCGGTGCAAATGATGCAACACGATGGCTGACAATTACATCCCAGAGCTCTCGTACGCTTACCAGTGCAGATAAGCTGCCACGGAGACGCGTGTCAAAGCTGATCAAACCGGGGCTGTGAATGACTGTGCTGTTATACCGAGAAGTTACGGAATTCTCCATTTTGATTGGTCAGAAGGTGTTAATTCATTTTCTATAACATTGATATTAACGCACCTGTTTTAATAAGTTCTCGTTTCTATCGTAAGAGTTCATTCACAGGGAACTGTACAGCAGACGTTTTTAGCTTTTCTGCAAAGAGACATTTGTGTCACGTTTATGGAAGGAGTCTCCAGTTTTAGTTTTTTTTTGTCTTATTAACTTCGCAAGAGAGAGAAATAAAGAGAGGCTGGTGAGGAATCGACTGTTTATAGCTCCTTTACCATAAGTGAGAACAGGAACTAACTTGGTCCAGAGATGTTCCACAATATTAAATGTAGCTATAATTGGATAAAACTTACTGTATACATTTACAATTAGAAAGAAAGAAAAAAAGAAAGAAAGAAAGAAAGAAATAGTGGTTAAGACAGCTAAAGAAAGAAAGAAAGAAAGAGAGAGAGAGTGGTTAAGACAGCTATAGAAAGAAAGAAAGAAAGAGAGAGAGAGAGAGAGAGAGAGAGAGAGAGTGGTTAAGACAGCTAAAGAAAGAAAGAAAGAAAGAAAGAAAGAAAGAAAGAAAGTGGTTAAGACAGCTAAAGAAAGAAAGAAAGAAAGAAAGAAAGAAAGAAAGAAAGAAAGAAAGAAAGTGGTTAAGACAGCTATAGAAAGAAAGAAAGAAAGAAAGAAAGAAAGAAAGAAAGAAAGAAAGAAAGAGATGGAAATAAACTCTAAATCACTAAAGTTGTTTTTTTTTCTTTTTGTAACAATTTTTTTTTACAATTTTATAATTATTTTTGATAATTTCATAATTTTAGAATTATAATTGTATCATTTAAAAAAAAAAAAAAAAAAAAAAACAGTTAAATAAACAAACTTAGACTTTTTTCGACGCTTCATTTCATTTCTTTATTCACCCTACATTTCTCAGATCCTCCTTTTATTTCACCCACAGCGAGGCGAATATAATATCTGTTACACATGAACATGTCCCGCAGCACATTCAATCATTTCAGCCACAGTTAGGGGGAAAAGCATTTTAATGAGCGCGAATAAATAAATTTGAATTGTTTCTCCACACTGATGTGAGAATATGATGTGAGAATATGATCCGAATAACAGAGCAGCTTCAATCATCAGCCAGAATCAATATACAAGTAAATAAATACATAAATGTCATTTCAGATGGACCAGAAGTTAAGGATTAAGAGTGCTGATGATAAGGGAAGAGTCCTCCGATTCTTCCTGGGCTTCCTCCGTCTGTTTATCCGGCTCTCCCCTAATTACTCGCCTCCACCCAAAGAGGAAGCACCACCAAACGACCGAATCGACCCGATGGTTCTAATAACCTTCATTATTACACGGCTACGCCTTCCCGTCGTGCCCGAAATGAGTCAATAGAGAGATTATAGAGAACACGGAAACTCAATATATATTCAAATCCGATGAGAAATGCGATTCCCGAAGTGGCCTAGCATCCCATTAGCTTATTTTAATCTCATCACCGGCTGCTTGTTTGGTTTCTCGTCTTTTGCTTATTGTTTCATTTATTACTCAGCCGTCGTCCTCGATTCGCCTGGCGGTTGATCTTCGGTCAATTTTCCCGAGGAAGTCTTCGGGACGCTGGTGGTATAAGAGAGAGAGACTTCTGCTACCTCGTGTCTTAATTGGCGATGGGATGGAGGTACAGGAAAATGGGACAAAAAGGGTTATGATATGGCAAGCTTGCTAATATGACTTCAACTCAATATCCCATCAGCCTCATGGACTACAAACGGGTCACATGACCCTGTCACATGCTCTGATGTGATGAGCTTCTGATTGCAATCACCTGTGTCTCATACAGTATGTACGCACACGCGACGCGAAGTCTTGCTTGTTTTTTTATTGGTGTTTTTTTTTCTTTGCTGCTTTAAGTCTTTTCTCACTTCTCAGGACGGAGTTCTCCACCACTCAGCCTACCGGATATTTCCGATCAGGCTAAACCCGATCCCTTTAACAAGACATCCCTTTATTTTCACATCCTGATCTTATCCTAGCTTTTCCTCCACTTCTACAAGAAGCGCAGAGTTTTACCGAGTTCCCGGGTGAAGCTTATATAAAGCCTCATCTATCAAAATGGCATCCTGCAGAACATTAGCGCTCGCACATTTATAGCCAAATCGATGAAGCAGGAGTAGCCTTCAGTCCTCGTCCACGCGGCTCAGAGAAGAAGCTAAAACCTCTTCCTGTGTCTCGTCCGCGTTTCTTTCGTGAAAAGAAAGAATCGCGATTCGCCGATCTTCCGAGCTGCTGTGTTGGAGGTGTTGCCGGATCATTAGAGCACAGTAAAGCAGTCAGAGAGAGAGAGAGAGAGAGAGAGAGAGAGAGAGAGAGTGCAACAAAAGCTTCTGCTGACTACCTTACAAATCAGGATAAGACAGACAGTTGTAGAGAAGGAGAGGAATGAAAGAAAGAAAGAAAACGGTTAAGAGAGATATAGGAAGAAACAAGGACAGAAAGAGACGAGTTTATTAGGAGATCCAGCAAGAGAATGGGAGGAAAGAAAGAAAGAAGGAAAGAAGAGGGGTAGAGCAGAAAGAGAGAGAATGGTTGAGTGTGAGAGAAAGCAAAAGATAAATGGGGAAGATAGTGAGAGAGCCAGAGCCAGAGGGGAAAAAAAAGAGTGAATAGGTCAGAGAGAGGGGGTGAAAAGGGCAAACGAATGGAGAGAGAATGAGGGGGTGAAGAGAAGACGAGGAAGAGAAATGGCGAGGATCAAATGGGCAGAGATGGAGCCAGAGAGAGAGTGGTTAAGAATGTGAAAGGTAGAGCACGAGGCAGAGAGAGAGAGAGAGAGAGAGAGAGAGAGAGAGAGAGGGAGAGAGAAAGAGAGAGAGAGTGATTCGGAGAGTGGAGCAATGTAGACGAAAAGAGACACAGAGAGGTGATGGGTGAGAGAGAGATGCAGCGAAAGAAAGAAAGAAAGAAAGAAAGAAAGAAAGAAAGAAAGAAAGAAAGAACAGTCAGAGACAGAGATAGATAATGGATGAATGAGAGAAAAATAGGCACAGGATCACATGAGAGAGAGAGAGAGAGAGAGAGAGAGAGTAGTGCAAGGTAGAGGGATAAAAACAGACAGCTAGACAATAGGTGAGAGAGATAAATAAATAAATAAATAAATAAGGAATGAAAGAAAGTATAGTCAGAGAAAGAGAGAGAGAGAGGATGATGGATAAAGGAAAAAGAAGAGGGAGAAAGCAAGAAAGAAAGAAAAGAAAAAAGAAGAGAGAAGTGAGGCTGAATTCTTTCTCTGCCAGACTGTAGATTCATGCAGCCAATCAGTGACAGTCGCGGTCAGGTGATCACACAGAGTGACACGCCCCCTGGATGTGAGCTCCATTTTGCCTGATATCTTTCATACACGCTCATCACACGTCATCAGCAGTGACTGAGAAGGTGCACGTGAAATACAATCTCACGTGTAACGACCGTGAAGGAACTCTCCGATCTTAACTGATGCCGTATGGAAGCTCCGCCCCCTTTTCCCCATTTCACACAGGCTTGATTGGTTAGCTTCCTTGCTAGGATGTTTGGAGCTAATTCATGTGGAATGTGGAAAAAAAATATAGCGTGTGTTCAGCTAAGCTAACAGGTATGTAGTTAAGTTCATCAGTTGCTTTTTTCTTTTTGGGTCAAAAAGAAAAAGGGATGATTTTGATGAAACAGGCGTTGAATTTTACAAACAATGTGACTAAATATGCTAACTTAGATATC
Source organism: Pangasius macronema (assembly GCA_037577455.1). Classification (NCBI taxonomy): domain Eukaryota; kingdom Metazoa; phylum Chordata; class Actinopteri; order Siluriformes; family Pangasiidae; genus Pangasius; species Pangasius macronema. The sequence goes on along the minus strand of CM074957.1, from coordinate 19,956,076 downwards.
TTTTCAGTTAGTCGAGTTTTTTGCTTTCCTCAGACACCTTCAACACTTTGAGTAGCTTTAAGGAAGTGAAGTTGTCAGTCATGTGGACATTAGACAACCGATTTGTTAAAGGATTATATCGAAAATGTAATTCAAAATTGCCACTGCCAACAAGCAGTTCCCGACTGCACAGCTGAAAACGTTGTTACACGCCTTAAACCTGAAATGGTGGAGATGCTCATTTTCTTGCCTTTTTTTTTTTTTTTTTAAAGCTATCGGTTCTGAAGGTTTAAATTGTGTATCATGATTTTTTTAATGGTAAATCGCGAACAGGGAATAATCAATATAGCCTACGAGCTAAGATCACAAACTGCACCTTTAATGTAAAGTAAGTACAGTAGATATTGCGAAATACTACAATCTGTGATTGTGATGGTACGCGGAAACCATATAGTAAATTTTTCATGCTTTAATTCTGGGACTTTTAAACGACTCGAACCGTTATAAATGTCGGTCATATTAAAGCAGCACGAGGCAATAAAGCTCTGTTCAATTATGCATCGTCTGTTATACAAACTCCATCATAAACAACCTTTATGAAATATTTAGCCTCCTAGCCTACTGTCTGGGCTTTTCTCCGTCCCTTCATTGACTTGTCTCCCCTCACACACACACACACACACACACACACACACACACACACACACCGAGCAGCCATGCAATAACATTTGTCTTTCAAAACACACAGCACTGCATGGTTATTGTGAGGAGGGGGAAAAAAACGAAGAAAAAAAAAAAAGGGCTAAAACGCCACACTAAATGTTTGCTTTGAAATTCATAAAGCACATTACTGAGTGAGGTGGACCGTGAACGGATTCCATCCAATGAACTCACACACACACACACACACACACACACACACACACACACACACACACACACAAACACACACAGCCCTGGCTGCTGTTTCACTCCCTCATTTAATTGCACGTTTCCATGGTTACTGCCACACTCGAACAAAAAAAAAAAAAAAGGACAACAAACAAAAAACATCACCATGATGAGCAATAAAACTATAAATATGTTATCTGAAAAACTGAACGCCCCCGCAGCCAGAACTGGAGAGGACAAAGAATTCGAGCAAGAGTGTGTGAGCGCTCTATTTATTTTGACACCGAGATTGAGAAAGGCGAGCCGTTCGGGAAATTAAAGTCAACCGCTCGTGCCTCAGAGAGAGAGAAAACTTTGCTTAGTCACCTAGGAGACTAGTCGTATTTTTAGTCACGGAGCCTCCGGTGTTGTGCAAATACCCTTCCTCCTTTGTAACAGATCTCTCGGAGTCGCATTCCGATGATCAGCGATGCGATAAGTGCGGAATAAAACACGTGTGCTGGTTGATTCATTCCCAGGAACAGCATGTTCAGGAGTGTTTTACTTCTCTTATACCACAGCAATGTTCATATTCTTTTTTAAAAATTTGTTTAAAAAAATGACGTCATTTGTATGTTTTTATGGGCGGAGCTAAGGGGTGGCCAGGGGTGGCCCTAGTATGAAGCATTGTTATTGTTGTTGTTATTGCTGTTGTTGTAGTTGAGGCTGTTTCGCATAAACAAGAGCGCTCTTATATGAATATTAGGATATATGAATATACGAATATCACAGGTAATCACGGCCATTCCGATATTCCGTACGGCAGCACGATTTTATACGACAATTCTATTAATAAGAAATCGATATTGTGTAACTGCCATTTCAGACACAACATGGCCAAATATTTTGTTCATCTTTTCTCCGTCAGTGAAACAGCTCCCAAAGAAGCCAAACTGGATTGCATGTTGTCATGGTAACGCACAGACTGACTGACTGACTGACTGACTGACAGCCCATAGTAAGTGTAGTAACGGTTTAAATGTAACGAACTTTTGCTACAATTGTAATTTTGTGTAGTGAACACAGACTAGCCGAGTGATACACACAGTGCCATGTCGCGGTGCGGTTATAATAAAATATCGGCGCTCTTGGAACACTGCTCGTCCAATCAAATTACCGGATCAGGACTAACGTTACACATGGAGAGCTGAATTGAATTGAATTGAATTGGACTTGAGTTACTTATTATTTTTCAACATAAATAGTTAGAATTCGAAATGAATTTCAATTCGTGTGCCATTTTCGATTAACAAAACCATCTAAAAAGCAAATCATTTCTAGAGTAAGAACATTTCTGTAGTAAGACACATAAGAAGATAATCAACAGCATGGTGCTGTGATGCAGCAAACTTACTGTTACCACCCCAGCGTTGATTATTTTCCTATAACAGCATGTCCTGTAGTGTTATACAGTATATACATAGCAATTTGGCATCTTAGCAAGTGAAAGTATCTTTACTATAGTCAAAAAAGTATGTAGTAATTTCTATTATAAGACTTCACTACACCAATATAAGCTTATTAATATTATTTTGAGACACTTCGAGCTTTTTATTCTGCCAACAGAATATGACTATTTCAAGCTTGAAATTAGGAAATAAATAGGAATTAATTTGTTGAAAATATTTCCATTTGCCACTTTCCGTGGATACAGATTAGCGGATTCTTTTGCCCCACCACCCCAGTAAAGTCACTGATTCTAAAATGGCCGCCCCATTGTACAAGAACAATACACGGTGATTAAATGCTGATTATAACATTAATGAAGGATACACCGGTTGAGCTAGGCTGTGACGAACGAGGTGTAATTTTGACCCAAGCTACGAAAGACACTGACGAGACGCAACGTTTGTCCCCAGCTTCTGGATCTCGGCCCTCGTGGAAGACGCCAAGCGTGTGATGAGGGCCAACTCCGCGACGTGCCAACTAAAGAATGAGTGATAAGCCGCATATCTCCTGGACAGACGGATGCCTCCGAAGGCTGTATTCTGTCTCTCTCAGCATAATGTCAGAGACAATAGTGCTGTCACTAAAACACCATCTGCCACTTACCTACACACGTTCCTCCAAGGACACACGCTCGTACACAGGAAGACGTGTGCTTAGCTCCACTCTGCTCCTTATTTGCTGTTAAATTCTCTAATCTGATTGGTCAGAAGGTGTTGACTAATTTTCCACAACAGCAGCGTCGACAGTCTGACAGGTTTACGTATATTAATGTTCTTGTTCTAATATATTATCTTTTTTTCTTAGCAACTAAATCACAAATGGGGTGATGCAGCAGACTTCCTGTTACCATCAAATAGCAATTTGGCAACATTTTCTTGTAGTATTCGATGCGCCATATTGTTTTTATCCTTTTATAGTTACATGTAATATTGTGGAAATAAGTTAGTTCCTGTTGTGAGCAGCTATAAACAGTCGTTCCTTCACCAGCCTCCGTTATTTCTCTTGTGAAGGCAACAAAAACAAGAAAACAAACTCCTTCGTCCTGAAGACTTTCCTGTGCCGCTGACACTGGAGACTCCTTCCATAAATGTAAAACAAACGTCTCCACCCTATCAAAGGTTTACATGCTTTTTAAGTTTTTACTATACAAATGATAAATGAACATGTAATGATCAATCAGATTCGAGAATTCAACAGCACTGTGGTAAGGAGAAGTGAAATGAAATGAAACACTGGGGTTAATACCCAAGTGAGAGCAAAAAAAAAAAAAAAAAAAAAAAAAGCCCCGATCTCACTCGGTGGAGCACTTAGCCAAGGTCAAAGTCGGAGTCTCTAACTCAATAATCTATTGGGGGAGATATAATCAGAAGGAGACAAGTAGTTTTTAGAGGTCCCTGTGTGCTGGGAAGAATGAGTCAATCCATCCAGTGACAGGACAATTCCACCATCGGCTTCTCCTCCAGGCCCGGCTGACAGTCCATCCCGCCATCCACCTCCTCCACGCATTCCCGCCACTGAGCGCAAAGTGCCATTTTTAGATGAGGTTTCTACTCAAGTTTTTTTTTTTTTTAGCAAAAAAGAAAAAAGATCTTTAGGACCCTCACCTCCTTAAGGTGCATTGATGATCCTGATACCTGGACTTCTTCTTCTTCTTCTGGACAGCTTCTTCTTCTTCTTCTTCTTCTTCTTCTTCTTCTTCTTCTTCTTCTCTGTCGAGTCTGTATTGCACGAGATCTCGAGGTGGAAAAAAGATGCGTTACCAAAAACTGAGCCTAATCAATGAATCCAAGCTTCTAATATTTCAGTAGCTCCGTGCTCCGACGCAGAATATATTTAGCGCAGGTCATGTATACTTTTAATAGATGGAAGAAATAGTGTTGCATGTGTTCATTTCTCCTTGAACGCAGCATACGTCCTATTGACCCAAGCCACATTTTACAGCAATACAACTTGTAAAATTGTAAAATTATGGAACGTACCTTATCTTTATATGCTAATATTTTAACTTAATTTTACTAGCTGTATGGGCATGACGTGTTTATGACACCTACGACAGTTGATATAAACCTATATAAACTTTATAAAGCCTTATTCCACCGTCCGCTGTCATAAAAAGTGCTTTGTGTATATGTATTATGACAACTTTCAGAGAACTACTTGCAGGAACAGGATGGCATGACAACTGATTGGTGTCGAAAACACAAAACCAGAAGAACGCAAAGCTTTTGTCATTACCACATCATATTACTTTTCTTTAGAGTCATAAAAAATATATGCATAACTGTCATTACATTGACAGGGTACTCCCTTTACACCAATGACTGCACCACAACAGAGAGCTCCATCAAAATCATTCAAAGTTCACGGGTCACGCAGCTGTAATGAGTCTCATCTCCTGCAGAAGTCAAGCAGATCATCTTACGTCTTACAGCGTGGTGTGTAATTCTGCCAGGATGGTTGAAATTCTGGTTGACGTCTGCAAGTGTCCAAGGTTGAGTCTTTCAGCTTCTTCAGAACCACCATCAACAATTCATTGGAATGGGCAAACTACAGAACCACTGTCCTGAAGAACCTACAGCCAAAAGACTCTTCTTTCAACGCCATCCAGGAAGCTCAGTGTATCTCACCCGGTCCTGAAAAGATTCCACTCTGCCATCATAGAACGTGTGCTCACTACCTCTGTAACCCTCAGGTTCCCCTCTGCCTCTTCCATCTGCAAGACCAGACTGCAGCGAGTGGCTGAGAAGATCTTCGACCTAAATGAAGGACCTGTACACCATCAGGGAAAATTGCTGCTGACCCCAAACATCCAAGCAACCACCTCTTTGTCAAGCTGCCATCACAGAAGCGCTGCGGGTTCATCACCTCCCGAACCACATGCCACCGGCACAGTTTCTTTCCAGACGTTATCCAGTTACTCAGCCGCCCCAATCCATAGCAACTTCCACCTCGGATTTTTTGCAGGTCACACACACAATCTGGTACACACATTCAAACTATCTTTTGCCTTGTGTCCACCCTCTGTGTAATGTTATGTGTCTATTGCCTATTGTCTGATGTCTTATTGTACTGTATGATCCTGCATCTGTTGTTGCGGTTTGTTGCACTGTATGTTGTAATGTACTGTTTAACGTTGCACACTGGCACCAAACCAAAGCCAATTCATGTGATCACAACTCACAGGCACAGTCATGTGTTTTCATTATAATTTTATACCTATTAAAAGATGTCATAACTGTCATGACATTGCCATAACTTATCATTATGGTTTTGTATGTAGTAAAGTTCAACTTTTGTGTTGAGAGCCAATATATATTTCACTGCCATTAGTGTCATGACGTTGCCATAGGTATTCATTGAAATTCTATAAATGGTTAAGTAGAACTTTATTTTTTAAGAGCAAAAAAATATATATGCATAACTGTCATTCCAGGGTCGTAGGTTTCATTGGTTACGGAAAATATATACATAACTGTAACATGACACTGTCAAAGGTTTTCATTATAATTTTAGGTATAGTCAAAAGAATGGTCATTACAGTGTCATAGGAGTTACTTAAGTATTGATGAAAATGTTATATGTAGAAATATGGTATAAACGTGTAATATATATTTCTCAATGACACTGCAGAGCATCATGGTCCCAATATATTTTCCCAATATATTTCTCTAAAAATAACTGGGAGTAGACTGAGCTACAGATTCACTTGTTATAATTTTCTAATGTACAGAATGTCAGTACGTCAACCTTATGTCGACGAAAACTGTCACTTGGTGATTGATCACATGACGTTCTATCAGCTTGATATTAACATGGACAAAAGCCACCTTTTGACAGCTGAAGACTTGGTATAAGCCTTTATGAATGTTCCTGTAGGATTATATAAACAGTAATGAAGGTCTTATGAAGGCCTATGGCGGTACGTTTTAGAGAGATGGATTGGAATGTCACACCCAAATCATCTTCTTGTTGCACATTTAACCAACACGAGTCCTTTTTCATTTTGATTTCACCCTGTTACTGTCAAATCAAAAGATAATCTCTGTAATATAAATGGGATTTTTAAATAAACCCCTTTTTTCATTAGATAAATTGATCCAAGCACATCAAGTTTCATGGTTGAGAAAATATTATAATATTGTTCCACTTTTATTGAAATTGTAAAACACATCATTTTGACCAGAACAGCATGTACGTGCTGTTTGCTTCCTGTTCTAACCTTCTAAGTGCTCTTATTTGGCACTAACAAGAACACTCCTTTCTATTTACTCAGTATTACAAGCACATTGTGGTAACTCCTCTGTCCTGATCCAACTCCCTATGGGAATAAAAAAAAAAAACGACCCTCGCAAAAAAAGAAAAACAATGTGAGTCAGGAGTGATCACAAAAGTCCAGAACTGCCTTGTTGACTTAAACTCTCCGAATGGCTTAAACGCAAGCTCTCGTTGGACACAATTAGCCTTGGAGAGGTTGAGAAGAACCGCATGCCCTTGAGAGTGAAGAGGACATATCAGGTGTGCCTGTAGGGCCCTGATAAGGCCAATAAAGTCAGCTCCATTCATCCTCGGTGGACTCTGAACGAGCCTTTATCGCTGCCTTTTCCGTCAATATTCTCCTGACTGACCATATAAACCAAATGATTGGCATCAAAGGCAAACGGCGGGCACGATGAGGGACCGAGCAATGGATCTTGTCGAGAAAGAGAAGAGTGTCGAGAAGACAGAATGAGGAGAAAGAAGGAAAAAAAGACAGAAAGAGAGTGATTCTTACCGGTGGCATGCTGATGAGTTAGTGTGTGTGTGTGTGTGTGTGTGTGTGTGTGTGTATGTGTGTGTGTGTGTGTGTGTGAGCCGAGATGTGATGTCACTGCTGACTTGAGGCTTCTACAGAGAGCTGAAAGTGACAGCAGGGAAAAAAAAAACCTCTCAGCTTAACCGTGTGGCGGAGCTTAGCTCTCGCAGCGCATTAGCATATCAACAAGAAGAAGTCGACGAGAAGTCAGGAGCTGCTTGAAAATGCCTGAACTTGTGTGACTATACCTCTATTCGAATGGGATTATTTTTATCCCTGGGAGTATCTCTGGGATTTTAGCCCCATCCATATTTGTCTTGTTAGTCATGTTTTATGGACTACGTGTGCACATGTTTGGAAAGATTACACTGTGTTTTACCTTTTAGAATCTGACCAGTAGAAGACCCCAGATAACATATCTATGTACAGGGTGTCCCGAAAGTCTCCATACATGGGTAGATTTATACCTTTTAACAAAATGTCATTCAAATGAATCATACTGAGTTTATATTATATATTTTTTTATAAGATAGCCTTTAAGAATGCCTTCGACTAAAGAAGAACATTCTGAAATCATTCAAGTTGACGCAAGGATGCGATGGGCTTTAAGAGGAAACATGGCAAGCACATCATACACAACACTGTTGTCAAACAAATTCAAAAACGGAGAAATGGGCTTCCACGAACATCCACTGATGATGGGACAACTGACGTGGTGCTGGCATACATAGTCCCCTGTGTATTGGAGACTTTTGAGACACTCTGTATATATTTACACATAAACAACTTAGAACATTACACATTTTGTTTGAACCCACCCATGTTTCAAGTGACAAGTGTATCCTGTTAAACTGATTGTTTAAACAATTAATATCGCTGAAAGGCTACTCTTGGTGTGAGTCCTGGGTTTCGCCTGTGAAGACTGCATTTGTTGTTAAATAGGATAAACCAACATGAAGACCAGAGAGCTATCTATGGGAGAAAAGCAAGCCATTTTGAAGCTGATAGAAGGGAAGGAGGGAAAATCCATCAAAGCCATTGCACAAGAATAATTCTTTATAAAAATAAATATACAAGACAAAGTAGACCTGTAATATTATGAACATACAATTCTTCCTTTAAACTTTTGGCCAGTTGAGTCTGGATTGATACCAAAGTTGAAGCTACAACAAAGCTACGTTTTTAGCTCAGTGATTTCTTTTTGCCCATTTTTGTATGCAAACTGGAAAAATGGAATCTTACCATACATCCTAGCTACACTAGCCTCATAGCTCTATGTATTCATAGGCTAATGAATTACACTTGGGGTAACAGTGACATGGTCATACATGACAGCTTTAAACATGGAAATGCAATAGTAGAAAAATAATTATAGCATTGTAAGATAATATATATGCACATACATATATAGATATCCAAAAGTGCTAATAACTATTCACTACGTTAATTTTAAACAAATCACAATCCATACTGTCCAAAGCAACAAGCTAACTAGCCACGTCTGTATTGCTAGGTCAGATACCTTTCCATATTTCCGAACCAGTTACTTTGTAACGATCCAAAACAGCCAATCTTAGCTCTTTTTTTGTTATCATTCTGAATATAAAATTACTCTAAAAAGCTGAGCTAACAATAGTTTGCGAAAGGATAACTGATTTTGCAGCTTTCGTGCCAAAAATCAAGCAAAAAAAATTTCATCTAATATAGTATTGCTTACTAGCATACTGTTGGCATATTGAATTAATTTGTCATTTTCTCCACCACTTACCTCTGTCGTGCTTCCCCTTCTCTCCCAGCACTTGTTTTCTCTTTTGACTTCCTACCATCGTCTCCATGCTCAGAGCCCCAGGCAAATCGCCCGCCTTCCTGTCCTGTAGCTACGCCTCTGGACCCAGACATATTTGTATTAAACACCTCATGAGGGTGTCAAATATCTGTCTATTATGCTAGAATTCATGTGTTCAGTGTTTTCATTTACAGAAATCTCCCAAAAGCCAGAATTCATGTAATCCATTCGATATCAATCTTGACAGACATTATTTATGAGTGTGCATACGGTGCAGGTTTTTGTGGCTGAGGGACGGAATGAATTCCCATCATTTCCTCAAATTAATGTCATTTTTTGCCACTGAAAACTGGTTTTGTTTCTCAGTATGGAAGAAAGCATGAAGGTTGGGTTAGCGTACATGATGCTAAGTGTAAATAAGCTTTCGTTTTAGTCAGTTTTCACTAATTTACCAACGCGCATCTCATTTCAATTGTCATACTACCTTTTCCTAAGTCTTTATCTAGTTCATGCTAGGTGTTAATATGTACTTATGACTCTACTTGAATGACAATATTGTCATAATTTGTGCTCATTTTCATGTTTAAACTACAAATCAATTATTAGTTAGCAGGCTATTATAGCACAAAGCTATGATGTTCTCTTGGGGGGAAAAAAACCTTGTTCCACCACAGACCTACTTTAGTCTATTGATTTTTTTTTTCCAAGCCACATTTTGATCCTGATGTGTTTGTTTTACCACAGTAATTTTCCTCATTTTCCATTGGAGGTTTGAAAAAAAGAGGGTTGTTAGCATGGTATATCTAAGCATTTCTAGCATGGTGAGCCACATAGCATTGCCTTTACAATTTAGGCCACTGGCTTAAATTGTGATCCTAAAAAATAAACCTCCATGAGTCAAACATACAGCAGTCGCACCCAGGAACAACTTTACTCCTTTACTTGTGGACAATCGCTAAGTTGAAGACCATATTGACAGCTGTTAATAGCTGTTCATGCTAAAAACTATCTCCAGTTCCACCATGGTTTATAGCTATAGCCACTACTCGTCTAGTATTTGCGATACAGCCCAGGACTTACAGCACATAACGGCAAGTCGAATTTCTCACTTTTATTGCAAATGAAGTGTCTTACAGGTGCAGGAATGGGTGATCAGGAAGTTTGTTGGTCCATGGTCGTGTTTTCCTGATGAAAAGGCACATTTCTTTAGATCAGAGCGTAATTTTTACAGCGTAATTGTGTGGCTGAAATGAATGGCATCTATTATTCATGATGACCTCAGAAGCTTTGACCGAGTTCACCCTGTTTCCACTGGATGGCAGTGTATGTTCGATAATTGGGCGACAGATGGCCTTCGTGTCATCATGTAGTGCAACCTAATTTCCCCGTGTAGTCCTGGCACAGCTTCCTGCGGAAACCGAGGGCGTTTACAGGATAATATACAGTCTTACTTTCTGAGATGAACTGTTGGCTGTTTGCCTGTGATTAATAGTAAACGTTTTTGAAATGGTGGCTCGAGATGTAGCCTTTTTAAAAATATGTATATATTTATTTAAGTACATGAATAGGTTTACAGGCCTGTATGACAACAGAAATGTTAAAATAAATTCATATAAATTATACATATACACACATAACACAGATATAATATTTTATTGTTTGTGGGAATTAGTTATCTTTACAGGTATTTATCATTTTTAGACACCATGTATTAACTAAGTTTCTTATTAGCCATCAGGACTAAAAGCTTTTTGGTTCAAGAACTTAAAAATCTCAGAAATCCTGTCAGATTAGCTTGTTAACTTGCTAGCTACTGTTACCACTGTTAGCAACACTTATCAATACAATTTAAAAATCTTCTCAGAGGAGGTTGTGTTAACCAGCTATCTAGAGTTAGCATTGACATTAACGTTAACATTTTAGCAACATTTTTCATTATGGCTTCAAATCCTCTCAGAAATCCTGTCAGGTGAGCTTGTGTTAACCAGCCATCTAGAGATTAGCATGGAATATTAGTAATATTTATCAAAATAACTTCAAATCCTCTCAGAAATCCTGTCAGGTCAGCTTGTGTTAACCAGCCATATAGAGATTAGCATGGAATATTAGTAATATTTATCAAAATAACTTCAAAACCTCTCAGAAATCCTGTCAGATTAGGTCATTTTAAACCAGCTAGCTAGCTAGCACTGAATATTAGCAACATTTATCAGTATGACGTCAAATCCTCTCAGAAATCCTGTCAGGTCAGCTTGTGTTAACCAGCCATCTAGAGATTAGCATGGAATATTAGTAATATTTATCAAAATAACTTCAAAACCTCTCAGAAATCCTGTCAGATTAGGTCATTTTAAACCAGCTAGCTAGCTAGCACTGAATATTAGCAACATTTATCAGTATGACGTCAAATCCTCTCAGAAATCCTGTCAGGTCAGCTTGTGTTAACCAGCCATCTAGAGATTAGCATGGAATATTAGTAATTTTTATCAAAATAACTTAAAAATCTTCTCAAAAATCCTGTCAGGTCAGTTCGTGCTAACCAGCTAGCTAAAGGATAGAAGTGAATATTAGCAAGATTTATCAATATGACTTAAAATCCTCTCAGAAATCCTGACAGATTAGCTCCTATAAATATGGATGATATTCACGAAAACGTAAAATTTCATTAGCTTTTGTTAGCTTTTTATAGTTCTCGTTACAGACCTTACTGTACACTCGGTCACGTCGGTGACACACAGGAGTCCTGAAATGTCAGCGTCTAGTCGAGTGTTTCAGGAGAACGGCAGAGCGCACACAGGGACGTGGGCGACTGCCACACAGAGTTACTGTTTCAGCAGGTCACTGCCGTTCCTCCTGCCTCCGGCTTCACGGCTATTTTGAGGAAGCATGACCTATATCCTGCTGCCAGAAACTCGGCCATGCCGGGGCCAAACGGCGACGTCGGCTTACACTCGGAGACATCTGTTGACAAGCGCAAAACAAGCTGTCGTCTTGGACCTCAGACTGGATTTCCTTCTCTGATTTTACTTTGCTTTGGACAACAAACAGGAAATCAACAGGAAAAACAACCCTAAAAAAGTCTTTTTGTCATAGCTCTTACTTTTCCACATTCGCAGGGAGGAAAATTATTTATTCAAGCTAAATATAAACATTTAAATAAAAGAATAAACAAAATCTAAAAGCAGTCTAGAATGTAGATAGCTAGCTGGATTGTGTCTGTGTGATGTACTCTTTTGTTGATTTTGGTGACAAAAGCTCGATTAGCTAATTATAAATTATCAATTAATTATTTAATCAGTGACGCGGTGGAGTGACAAAGCGGAGTTACTGTTACCAGCACAAAGTGTTTTATTCCTTTTATACCATAGCAATTTGCCAATGATTGCATTTTTTTAATGATTGAATGATGGACATGTACTTTTTATCCCTTTAGAATTACACTTACTGTTCAGAAATGTTCACGAAAACAAATTTGTTCCAGTTCTAGTGACAGTCGTCGTAGTATAAACAGTCGTGTTTTTTTTTCTGTCTCTTGAAGTTAATACGATGAAAATCCACGATGCTACTGAGGAACCGCAAAACGTAAATCTTATTAACACAGGACCAAGCATTGACTGCGTAAAAACTGAGAAACATACACCCATCCTTGTTTTTTTTTAAATTTAAAACACTGTTCCTCTTCTGAACTAAGACGCTAGCTAATAAAACAATTTTATTAGCATACTTATTGTATCTGGCGTAACCTTAAATGGAGGCTGCTGCAGAGCTGACAGAACGTAAGAAGAATGTAATTTTCATTTAAATGAATTGTAAAAATTTAAACTGCTTCAATTAAGAAATGTTCAGTCAGAATCTTCATAACTAAACCCAGCACATGTGTCATTAACAGGACTTTTATTTAATGTAGCCATTTTTAAAGTGGCAAAAAAAATAAAATAAAATATATATTTAAAAAATCACACAGTCAAACACTCTCAGCACTCAGTAGGCTATATTGTAGTATAAATCTCCAGAAAAAAAAAAATCCTTCCACTTTGGCCTGCTTGCTTCAAGCCCTGACAGATGCCTCTCTTAACACACACGTGCAACAGAAACAGCATGGTGCAAAGTGAGTCAAAGAGACACGCAAACAGTTTAGCAGAAACACTAAGCGCAAGATCACGCAGCAGCACATGGAGCGAGTGTGATTTCAAGAGAGCAGCATGAAAACACACTCAGGTGGCAGCTAAACAATCCGCTTCTTTATCCTCCCTCTGGGTTTAATGCTGCATCAGCATCACGCTCTACATTCACAAACACCCTCGGAGGCTTTGACTAATGCACCTGACTACACACAAAAAAGGGGTTCTTCAAGGGTTCTTTGGATAATTAAGGGTTCTTTGCTTCCAGAAAAGGGATCTTAAAACTCTTTTTCATGAGGAAACACTCTGTTGAGGGACAACCGAAGAAGCTAAACCAGTTCTAAACTTATGCAGCTACGTTTAAGTGTTTGAGATGTATAGTAGTGGCCAGTTATACTAGATGCGAGAGCTAAAGTCGAATAGCAATACAACAGGAAGCAGTCGATCAGCTTCAGATCTTTGCGAGTGATGTACGGGATAACTGTTTACGATTCTGAGCCGTGTGATATGCTAGAGCTGACTACAGCCAATCAGAGGATCTTATTTTGAAGAGCAAAATCCAGAACTGTACAGAAAAATTAGACAGTCTGAGTGTATTATGACTAATAGGAGAAACGTCTGGTTTCAAACCATTATAATTAATTACTGTGTAAATGGTTCAATAGCAGAAAACTTCAGCACATTAAGAGGACTTTGTTTCTGCCCCATCATTGTTAAAAGAGTAGCTGTTTGATCGGCGAAATGGCATTTTAATTCAACTATTTTTTAATTTGTTTTAAAAAGTTTTAATAGCCTTGCATGCTTTATATAAGTAAAGAATGATGGAAACTTTTTTTCATTTTTAAATTCATTTCAAATGAAAGTTTCTTTTGTCTCGTGCATTTTTGTTACACAAAAAAAGAAAGGGAAAAAAAACGTTATCTGCTTCTTCAGTCCATATTTTCTATCCCTGATTTTTTTTAAGGTTTAAAGATAAGCATCAGTGGTCTAGAGGCTATCTGGGATGCTTCTACTCAAGAAAAATCTGGCAACCTGCATAAGTATTGGCATAACCAATGCTCAGTACATCCCTTTGTCTATTTTTACCCGGGAAACTAGCTGAACAAGCTATTTAGCTTGATATCATCCACTGTAGATCATTAGACCTTCTTAGAGGGCTTTCAAAATATCAAATTGACATCCTCCAGGCACTTTATCCAGTCCCTTTTCATTCGAGGAACTGTCCTGCAGTTTCAAAGACATCATTTAAATGCTCTAAACATAGCCGGAGTGGAAACCTGAATGGGTGGTCATCAATCACCCAGTGGGTTAGCTGCGCTCAGCAGGCTGCATGGGAATGGTGTCTTTACCTTTGCTACCCAGCTGGCACTCAGCAGTACGGGCAGTGATTATGCTCCGAGACTCTGGCGCTCATAAATAAGTCGAGGCATCCTGCAGAGCTGCGGCGTGAAAGGCAGCCGGCTCAGGGGAAACATTCAGCACGCTAGCATAGGCCGCTAACATGCGCGGATTAGACTGCTGGCTCTTTATGCGCCCATTTATTGGAGTATGAAACTCATCACTCTGAGATATCATAGAAATAATACGATTCCAAGCATCACATTCGGTATTATTTAGCGAGTGTAGGAGGGTGGTTCCTCAGCTGTGTCTCACTGATATCACATTAACGAATATGGATTGGACAGGAAAGCTAAAATACATTTTAAACACAGGTTAAGTGTCTTTCACAACAACCTATGTGGCATGTTTCAAATAAATCACTCAAAACATTCTTATTTTTGCCTGACACAGCCCAATGTAGCTACACTTACCATACCTGGAAATATAACAAATAAAATACTTTAAAAATGGAATTATTTTTGCATTAATGGCTGAATCTCAGGCTTTGAAACATCCTCTTTCACTCAACACTGTTACCTGAACACAGTCACCCTTTGGAATGTTCAACAAGTCACGTGTTCAGCAGGAAGTTCCATCATCCAAATTTCCTGAAGGTCATGCGAAGAAGAAAAGTCAGTTCTCTCATTCGTTTTTTTTTTTTTCAGTGATATTGAGAATTAAGTAAATCATTAGAACATCCTTAATGCCCTCATTAGCATGGACACTACGGTGTGCAATTACAGGAAAATAATCAACAACAAGGACACCCTGAAGTGCTTTATTCTCCTTATACCAAGTTGTTATGTTTGCTAAAGAAAGACGTGTACTTTTTATCCATTTATAGCTACACAATAATGTTGTGGAATTAATAATACAACAAAAATCACAGCTAGTTTTACTTTTACAGTTACTTTTACAACCTCAAAGATGATTCATTTCCAACAACATGTTCCTCTTCCACCACAGCAAACACTGACACTGGAGACTCCTTCCAAAAACGTTAACTAAACATCTCTATCCATGACAGAAAACTATTTTAAAGATATTTTTTACAGTGTGAACAAAAAGAACCTAATCAGTTAATTTTCTAAAAGTAAATGAATAAATATGTCATATTACATCATGGTTTTATTATAACAGGGATAATTTTGGTTCTAAAATCTGATTGGCTGAGCTGTGTTTGAAGTAAATACACATTTGGGATTGCACAATAACAACAACTGAATTCTGTGTTAATGCACCAGGTACTTTCCTGTTATGTTGCTTAGCAACCAAAGCTTATTGCGACCTCATTGCGTGGCGGAAGAATTTTAAATTGCGAATATGACAAATAGTAATAAATGTAATTATATATCGAACACAATTATCGACTCACCGAGACGCACATCACATGCTTTGTCATGGTTTATCAGGGAATACGTGATTCACGTTCGGCTATTTCTGTGACCAATTTTTTTTTTTTTAAAAAAAGTCAACATTTAGATTTTAGATTATTTCCCCTCTACCACTTCCAGAACCGTGATCTCCACATGTTTCTGCCTCAATATAGTTTCAGTTGTGCATTGTTCGAGGTAATAAAGTTGTAACAAGTAGGAACCTGAATAAACTGGATCAGCATAAAGGTCAAATCGTCCCTCTATAGATTATACTATTTTAGCTACAGTCAGTTGAAAAAAAAAAAAAGAGAAAAAATTGTAGCTCTCCAGCAGCGAAAGAACCCAATTATATGCCTGACTTGACCCTACCTCACCAATCTGACCGAAGTGCAAAAACAAACCAACAGTTCGTGATTGATTTAACTTATCTCCAATTAACAGCCTCCTAAAGAACCTTTAGACCCGGGACCAATTAATGCGCACACCAAGGGCACTTTCAGCAGCGTGTGATTTCACTGTTTGTTCAGTTTCACATGTCTATTAACACACGTGTGTGCACATGAACCACCTGAGACTGCGGGACGTGAGGGAGGAATTGCTTTATTAGAGCTTAGCGGTGGTCATAGTCAATGGTAGGTCGGAAAAACACACAGGCAGACAAGGTCATCTGAGCAAAATCTATAATTATAGCTCTAATGTAGACAGACGGAGGTCAAAAACTGGAAAGCGTACATACACCAGGGCTAGAAGCTGTTACTGTTTCCTCTAAATGTTGATGTATGATGATGTAATTTCCTGTAAAGGGATCCTGAAGTGTTTTATTCCTCACAACACATGGTACTTTTCATCCATTTATAGTTATAGTCAATGTTATGGAATGTCTGTGATACAAGACTGTTCTCATGTGCATTATAGCTGATATAGACAGTTGTTCTACTCACCTGTGACTTTTTTCTCTCTCAAGTTAATAAGACAAAAAAAAAAAAACTTAAGCTAGTCATGCTACAGAGAAGCCACAGAGTGTAAAACACTGACACTGGAGACTCCTTCCATAAATGTTAAATGCTAAAATGTCACCATATCAACAAATACACACTTTTTAAATCTGGTTACATGGCGTGTCCCCTGTACAAGGCCCTGTGAACCGGCTGTTGCCATAGAAACAATAACATATTCGAACTAACGCATTCATATAAACCTGTGATTTGAATTAGAACTAGAGCTTAGAACTTCCGACCAATCAGAATCCAGAATTCAGCAGCACTGTAGTGTAAAGAACAAGAAATCAGAGAAGTTCTGTTTCGTCTTGGGGTGGAAGCTATTTTCTGGGTCAGAAAAATATCAAGAAAACTCTGAAATAAAGGAATAAAAAGTCCTTTTTTTTAAATACAAAATTGCAAGTCAGTTTTTCTGAGGCGTCTTTAAAAGGATGTGATTATTACAGGTCCAGAAAACATTTCTACGGAACACAGACCGCACCTTTAATTCAATTCTAATGTAAACATTACTGCAGCTTTAAAAATGCTTGCTTTGTAAAAAATGGTGTAAGCTGATACAATAATATTTCCCGAACTGTGAAATTCTCCTCCTGCGTCGCCAGATCCAGGCAGGCGGCCCGAGATACATATTTATGAGCATTAATACACGAGTCACGGCTGATTCACTGCTCACGAGATTAAAATATGTCATTGTCTTTGTCAGTCTTGGCTCCTCTTGAGTTAGAGAGCGAGGCGGCAGCTGGTTATTAACACTACAGTTTGTACACTCACTGGGAACAACAAACACACACACACACACACACACGCACACGCACACACACACAAAGGCCGCCTCGAGAATCCGTGTGTACTCTTTCAGAGTTCATGCACATAAGTAAGACAAAATGGCCGAGGTGGTTGCCTGGCAACAGGAGCAACGAGATGCAAAATTTTGCTACTTAAAGTGTTGAAAGTGTTGAGTGGGTGGAGTTAAAAAAAAAAAAATCAATAAAAATGTCTCTTCAAAGCTGATTCTGCTCTGCCATGCATATTGATTTTACATCTGAGGCCAATTTTTTTTTTTTGTGGAAGTTTATAAATGCGAGAGCTGTGATTCCATGTTGCTGGCTGTAGTTTGTACATTACACACTGCCAGTCAAAAGTTTTTGCACCCCTGGAGCTTCTTAAGATTTATTACAGCTTAATCGGTATTTAGTCACGATTTAGTCACAATGCTTAATGTGAAATTTGTACAAACACGATCAAGCGAGGATTTTTTAAAATAAAATCATTAAAAATGAGCAAATGTTAACGAATTAACAGGGCTGTCTAGTTTCAAGGTAAAATGACAAGCAGCTTTTTGGTCTTTTTGGTGAGTGATAATAGGAATTAAATTGTCTCTCAAAATGTAACTATAAACAGATAAAAAGTATAACCTGTCATTCTTTAGAAACAGAAAACCTGTAATCATTGCGGTGTAAGAGGAATAAAACTCTACATGACGTGTTGTTATAGGAAAATAATTTGTAACTGTAACTCCGCTTCGTGACACCACTGCATCATTGATTATTCTCCTATAACAGCACCTCACAAACTTGTTTTTTTTTGGTTTTTTTTTGCAGACATCTATCATTTTACCTCTTCCTCCATTACAGAAATGCATAGACGCTGTTTCATCAGAAGCACGATGTCCTTGCTTGTAAAGAAAGTCCGTCGAAAGTTCATAACAAATGTCTCATTCTTGCTGTTTACCTGAAAAAAAAAATCAATAAAAATAATCAAGGATTCCGCTGACTTGGCTTATTGACACCTCTTTTCTCATCTAAAGACAAATTCCATGCCTGTAAGTCTGCGTGAGAGGAAACGATGTCATTTATAATCCCGGACTGAATTTGGAAACACGGCGCGAGTGGAAAAATCCATCGAAGAAGTGTTTAGTTGATTTTTTTTTTTTTTTATTAAAAAAATTATGGACAGTATTTTCAACAGTTATGCTAATTATTTGAATTTTCTGGCAGTTAGTTTGTAATTCTGAAATTATTTATAATCATGTAATACATAATTCATACATTTAAAAAAGGCTTCTAAAGCTTTGTTAATGTGTTAGTAAGAGTTATGAAAAAAAAAAGATTTGCACTGCCTATTTTTCTGTAACTTATTAAGTATGAATTAATATTTTATTATAAAGTTTTACGCTTAAACATTAATATTTATATTAATGAATAATAATTAAAATAAACATTAATTACATACAGTGTATTTTAAACCTTATACAATAATTATTTATTTATTGATCAGTACTTAATAGTCATTAAGTGTTAATTAATAAATTATATTAATTATATAACTTGATCAAATAGTAATTTATGTGACTATATTTTGTTTACATACTTTCAACTTTATACTATAATGTTTTTATTAATTAATGATTAATTAGTCTTGTAACTTGCTTATAATAGTGTTATTTATTTGTTTGTTTGTTTGTTTGTTTTAAATCAATTCTCCTCAGTTATTTTATATATAGATATAAAGTGACTCATGGATCAGGTTTGGTTTAGAAGCTGGGAAATTCTCCACTAGGGGGAGTCAAATGTTTCATTATCACTGTTTTAGCGCCTCTTAATCCCACAGAAAAACATCAAAGTCAACAAAGGGCAATTAAATACAAAATAATTTTGAACACATGTTCCATCACACACATACATTCAGAGCACTGAGGCACTAGATGACCTCAGATCCCATCCCACTCTGTATAATGATTCATAAAGTGTTTATTTTGATTATGGTAAATATAAAATGTTCCTAATGCCTTATAAGGAAACTCTTGATTCTTCAACTTCACCCACTTTGGGTCGTATTCAGAGTCAGTGACTTCGGTTTAAAATTTACATCAGTGTTTAGAGAGGAAAGTTACGTGTATTCAGCGTTGGGTTACGCACTTGCTTATTTTCCGGGCTCCATAGCCAGATTGTTAATACTAATAATTATACTTCGTGAGTTTTCTTGTGTAGACTCACTCACCTTCAAGACTGAAAACAACTGGGCTGTTGAATTAATAACACTAAAATTTCTGCTAATTCCATGCACCCTTCTTTAGGAAAACATGAATGATAAGCTGACTATGCACTCATCTGCTACACTTACAGCTCACTTTACGTTAATTCATAACTTGAGAAAATTCACGTCTCCAATTAAAGTGTTCCTCCATGACAAACTTCGTAGACTAAAGGGACGTAGTTACAT
Organism: Pangasius macronema; assembly: GCA_037577455.1. Taxonomy (NCBI): domain Eukaryota; kingdom Metazoa; phylum Chordata; class Actinopteri; order Siluriformes; family Pangasiidae; genus Pangasius; species Pangasius macronema. Next base: position 19,936,043 of record CM074957.1, on the reverse strand, counting down.
CAAACTGTCAGACAGTGGAACTGAACTTAATACTGCTCCTCACTTGAACCGATATCACGCAAAAAAAATCGAATTATGTTCAAATACAGAAGCGTACGCTACTGAGACACGCCCTGTTTTTGGCAAACTCCGCCCTGTATGCGGAATTCTCGTGTAACTTAAGTCTGGAGTTATGGCTCAGGTCTGAATAGTGATGTGCTCAGTTTCCACATTAAATCCTCCCACAGCTATATTTAGCTAACTCAGACTCGCACGTAGCTAGAATGAATTGCAAGTCATGTGCCTGAATTTAAAAAAAAAAATTATAATTAAAAAACATCAATAATGACATTGCAATTCTGTAAGCATAGGGTTTATTTTGCATCAGTGACATGGTGTGTTCCTATTTGGGTTACTTTATTGTTATTCCTGAAAAATGTGAACGCGTTGCAGATGAATTACTGTACGTTTTCTCAGCGAGGGGCCGAGCTGATAATGTGCGTTATGTATCATGTTGGCATTTAATTAAAACGGGTGAACGGATTGATGTTGTGCCTCGTGTCTGCCTCTGAGTCCTCCGCTTGTTTGCTTTTATTTGCGGCGGGACGTTATTATCACACACCTCGTCCGAATATGTGCAAACAGCGAGAGACTATTTCAATACGCCGTCACACACGAGTCCACCTCGTTAGAGCCGCCAGCTGTTCCTCGTTCATGCTACGACGTATTGCTAACAACCCATGCAGGCAGTGTTTGCTAAATGTTCCTGATGTGTTTTACCTCCTATATGACGTCTATGAAAAGAAAAAGAAATATACACAATGTATGCTTTATGAACCAAAAATCAGTGGCAACAATTTTACATAATTTACAAAAATTACAAAAAATTAACATAATTAATTTAATGGGAACTATAATCCTGCATAAAAAGTCAATATTCATTTAAGAGGACGTTTTAGGTGAAAGATGGAATTGGAGATGGATATTTCATCATTACATAAATGCCACTCAATTCCTGTGCTTATTTATCATAACAAATGAAGATGTTGCTCAGTACATAAGAATACTGGGTGAAGATGCAAATTCCGCCCATGAATACTGCTTTAGAGATTCGTTTGATTGTCCCAGAGATTGTATAAGTAGAGTCAGGCTTGAAATATGAATAGGAAACATTATGATATAATTTTTAAAAGTGATTTTGTGTTTTTCAAGATCTTGTTGATCCATTTTTGCTAGAAGCCTGATCTGGTATGCCTGAAAATGGCTTTCACCAAAATGGCCGCCAAGAACGCTTGAAAAAACCCTATAACAGTTCCTTTTTCAAAGAATGTACTCACACCCTTGATAACTTCCTTTACTCTTTCACGGGAAAAAAAAAGAATTGCATTTTTGGAATTCTGGAGTTCCTTTTTTGTTTGTTGGTTCCTATCTTTTTCTTTGGTGGGCGGAGCTTAGAACAATGCTTACACCTGCGATGTCTGTTGGTTAAATGTAGGGGATAAAAACTCAGTTATAAAAGTCAGTTATACAAATATCTAGAACTGTTTCATCAGCTTAGATTTGTTATCTAATAAAAATTTACATTTTTAAATTTTAAAAAAATCCTAGCAAGCAAGCAAAAAAAAAATCTTGATTTTAATATGTATCATTTTAAAGAATATTTCTAGACACTTGTATTCGTTTCAAGCTTGAAATTGTTTTATTGTACTGGCAGATAATTTTTTGTCTTTTTAGTCATAAATGCTTGAAATGCTTAGCTAAATTATCGGAAGGACACTTTCTTGATCTCAGCTGTGGTTATAAAAATATAATATAACATAATGCAGAGAATTATCACATGACAATAATCGAAATAAGGTATTTTAACTATAATAAATGGATAGGAAATAAAAAATACAATGTTTACCATATAAATTAGATTTTCGATAAAAATATATGAAACTAAAAATGTAACTGTTCTTGAAAACTGCATGGCTTTAATACTGATTCGTTTAAAAAATATATCACATGATGTTTATTTGTAAATATGGTAATATGTTTGGTATTGATATTTATGGATTTGGAGATTAATATGATATGATATTAATATTTTTTTTTTGGTCGTATTTTCAGTCTTGCGTTTTATCAAACAAACCTGGCAAATGCTTAATCAGACCCATTTCAGATGAAGCTCACCACTCAGTCTGTGTTTCTTCTTCTGTACGTTTTCTCTCTGAGGCTATGAGCTGATCGTATACTTCATGTATCTGTTGCCATGGAGGTATTTAATTAAAAGCGGTGAACGGATTGATGTCATGCTTCGCGGCCGCCTCCTTGCTGTCGTTTACGTCAGGACGTTATCATCACACACTTCCTCATAATACGTGCAAACGGCAAGCGAGTATTTCAATACGCTGTCACACACAAGTCCACCTTGTTAGAGCCGCCAGCTGTTCCAGCTGTTCATGCTACAGTGTGTTGCTAACGACACACGGACACACGTACACAAGCAAGATGGATAGCTCATTGCAGAGCTACTTCTAAAATATAATCTTTATTCAACAAGCTCAAGGTGATACTTCGTTTTTTAAGCATTTATGATAAAACACACTTTAGAAACAATAAACGATTAGTAAAGAATTGGCTGTAAATCTATAAGGAGTACTATAAATCAGACAAACGACAATGTTAACAGACAATCATAATGTTAGATATAAAATTTAAAAAAAATATTAAAAGTAACTCAATTGTTTTGCAGTGTAAAGTAAAAAAAAAGAATTTTTTTTTGTTTTTTGTTGCAAAGACAGAAAAAAGAAAACAATAATATAAAATGTTTTAATAAAATATATTATAATATTGTGTAAAAAAAAGTATAGAATAAATATATTGTACAAAAATTTAAATAAATTTTCCTTGATTTTGTTTTCGGCATCATTAAGCATGCTATCAGAGATGCTTACTGCACCTTTAATTGCATTTCCCTCCCAAATCATTTAAGTCCAGTGTCTGGATTTGTAGAATAATAACTGTATTTTCTCCTGATTTTGTTCTCGGCACCTTTAAGCACACTATCAGAGATGCTTACTGCACCTTTAATTGCATTTCCCTCCCAAATCATTTATGTCTAAATCCATAGAATGACTGTATTTTTAATTCATTATGTTTTTAGGAACTTATATGTTATCAGAGGTACATATTGTGCTTTTAATTGGATTTTCCTCCCAAATTACTTAAGTTCAGTGTCTAATAATAAGTGTATGTTCCCTTCATTTTGTTTTGAGGACCCTGAAGTATGCTATCAGAGATGTTTGTTGTACCTTTAATTGCATTTTCCTCCAAGTGACTTAAGTTCAATGTCCAAGCTTGGAGAATACTGACTGTGTTTTTAATTCGATTTTGTTTTCAGCGTTTTTTAAGCACGCTCTCAGATATGCGGATTGCACCTTTAATGCTTATTGCTTATTGCACCTTTAATTGCCGTGTAATTTTCAAGTATTCTCCTCGGATGAGACAACTCTTTGTATCATGTAAATATGTATCATGTCCTCTTGTTAGTACTTATGGCATGTTAGCGATGATATGGTACACCTTTAATATCATTGCAAGCCCCTCTTCAGTCACAGCCTGCTCAAAAATGCACACATTGTCTTTAACACCAGGACTTGACCTTAGTTGGAGGACACACCTTCGCTTGCTCTCATCTACTCTCTCTTTCCCTCTCTCCCCCCCTCCCCTCTCTCTCTGTCTCTCTCTAGCTATTCCATGATTCCTACTCAATCCTGGTGAGCTGCTCATCTATCATCCTGTCCCCCTGTGCAGCAGACCCAGTAAGAGTGAAAAACCTTTACCCTTTCCTTCTCCCTCTGTCTCTCTATCGAACACTTTCTCACACACACACACACACACACACACACACACACACACACACACACACACACACACACACACACACCAGTAGAGGGCAGCAGGGAGCTGTACTATGACATGTCACCCCAAGCTAATATCATTTCAAGTACCCTTGAAATATTTCTTTAATACGTTTTTTTATACAAATATTTATATATATATACACTAAACTTATCCTCAATAAAAATGCAAGAATCAAGAATGCAAATTTTAAGACATCAAGCCCCCCCCTGCCCGCCTCCACGACCTACACACACATGCACACACACCAAAAAATCTTTAATAGCTGCTGTAACGTAAGTGATAACAGGAACAAACTTGTTTCACAGCAATAACTGTAACATAACTCATAAAATTATGTTGTGTTGTTCTTTGATTAAATGTAAAAAATTGCAATTGTTGACGAAATAGCTGTGGTATAAGAGGAATAAAACTTCTTCGGGCTGGTAACAGTAACTCCGCCTCATCACACCAACCAGAAGTTGAATATTTTCCTATAACAGCACAACACAGAGTGTTTTATTCCTAACATAATGCCTAGAACAAGGGACTTTTAAGTGTTCACTGGATAATAAAGGGTTCTCAGCCACCTAAAGGTCTTCTACTTAGAACTCTTTCTGGTAAGGAAGCACTGTTTTAGGGTTCTTATTAAGGTTTCTATGAGTTTAGGGCCAAACATTTTCATCTATTTATTACATTTCTCCCAAATAATGTACCATTTAAGAACACGGAATTGTATGAAACTAAAAAAAATATCCAGATTAATATTCAGATAAATGTCATTACTTCATTAAAGTGCTTACACATGTTCATTGTCTCTTGATATCAGTAATTCTTCACTACTTCCTGTCAGCAGGATCATGATTTTATTTATAAAGAAACATTAATTAGAATTTGGCTCCAATGTATTCTTTCTCTACTGAAATTAAAATATTTCTTCTGAACCAGTTTAGTCAGTTGAATAAAATCATGTACAGATTCACTAGAAATGTGCATCCTGCAGCGTTCTTTATGTCTAAAAGCCAGAGTAGAGCGAAACGTTTTCGACTCATCGTGTCCTCGGGGTAAGGTACGTGTTGACGAGAGCTGACAGATCGTGCTGAGAGCTGACAAGTGTTTTGTACAACGCCGCCATGACTTCTCACATCTGTCACGCTTTGTTTTGGACTAGGGCGAGGTACAGTGTGTTTCGGAGGTGTGAGTTTTTTTGGCAGTCGCACCCTTGCAGGTTCCCGGAACTTCCCAGCTCTGCTTTGTGCAACTGTCCAGGTGGAATAAGAGAAACGTAATTATGTAATTACAACTCGAACTGTTTGAACGTTGCTTAGGAGAGAACATTCATGAGAGGTGTTTTTTTGGTGGAAAAGCATCCCAAAGTGTTATTCCTCTCATATCACAGCAATTACTTTACTTACTTACTTACTTACTTACTTACTTACTTACTTACTTTTTAATCTGTTTATAACTATGTTTAATGTTGTGGAACAAGTTATCGCTTACGTTATAGCAGCTATAAACACAGCTCACGAACGGCCTCTTTTTTCTGCCTTTCTTTTGATGTTAATAAGACAAAAAAAATGCACCTCATCATGTAAAAGAGAAACTACGAAGCTTAAACACTTCTGGAAACTTAGTAACAGATACTTTACCTCTCACTGCTACAAAGCGATAGAACTGGAGACTCCTTCCTGAACGTTACTCTGAGTGTTCAAAATAAACATCTCCTTACAGAAACCATATCGACAATTACACGTTTTAAAAATGTGTTGAGCGTTCACTGTACAAGTCCCCGTTACTACAGAAACACTGATGCACTGATTATCTTTACTCAGTTAGCAGTAGTTAAATCTAAGGAAGTTCTACATCACCACTGATCCACTTCCTCGTCACTTTCGCCATGCTTCACTGTGTCCTTGTAATGCAGCATATGTTCCTGATAATTAAGAGATCTGGACTCAGGACTGGCGCTCGACAAGGACACGGGGGATGCATTTGGCTAAAAAGGGATAAAACATGCCAGAGGCATGCGGCTGCCTTTTCACTGATTCATTTCTCTTAGAAAGGGTCGGGTGACTTCTGGTTCATTGCCAGTGGATCAGTAGTGAGTTTCAGATTTCTATTAAAGCACATATTCATCTATGGCTGGCAGAGTTCAAAATGGAGGAACATAACTAGATACCTACACAAAGGCATGACATTAAAGGTATACTCCAATATACAACCTAGACCCTATCCGCTGTATCTGTACTGTATGTGCAATTACCATAGATAAGAATAAAATAAATAAATAAATTTAAAAAAAAAACAGAAAACGTGTTTATGTGTTAACTTATAAACTTAAAGTCTAAGGGCAGATGTTGAATGCTCACCCATCAATAAATGTTTCCCGCCAATATAAAACACAAATTCAAAACCATAACCATTACACTGGAAGAATAAATGTGTGAGAATGAGATAGATATGAGAGAAAGTTTTTTCACTCTCTGACAGTAAAAAGTGGTTCCAGTTACTTCACATGTTCCTGTTATATCACAAAGACACAACTAACCACAAATTTCTCTCTGAAAAGGTAGTTCCATCTCTAAAAAGAATCATCCTGTAACAGATTGTTGACTGAAGAATTTGTGAAAGTGTTTTACAGAAATATGTGTTTCAGATAAACGTTTACGGAGTGAATTCAGCCACTGCCCTTAGACTTCCATTGTAAGTGATTTTGGAGTATAGTGTGAAAATGCTTGCCTGTGGGAATCTTATCACACCTTATCACAGTACAGGCAAGCGTTCATCTTCTACGGACATTCTATGTACAATACACAGCCACCATTTTAGCGATAGTGGTACGGGGCTTTGAACTGTTTTTTGTTTGTTTGTTTTGTTTTTTTTAAATGTATGGAAATTAGGAAAACTTATAACTGTGGTTTCATCTTATCCTGTCTCATATGTCCTCTCATTACACTTGTGTAGAGATGTTTACGAAGAAAATAAAGCTTGGAAGGAAGTAGCAGAGATCTGCTGAGTGTACATAGCTACTACAGTTAGCATGCTAATTTGAAAACGAAGCTAGCACAAAGTCTAGTACGTAAATCAAACGTCTGAAGTTCACACAGATTAGTGATTGGTCAGGTGTGTTTAACTAGCTAGCTTGAGAGGCTATATACTGAAAATGCTGGAAAGGCCATGCCTACAGGCGACAAATTGCAAGTGAGACAAGCAACTTGTTGCTCGCGAATTATATCTTTGTTGTTGATTAGAACAGTATGTGCAAGTTTTTCGTCAGGTCTCAGGAGGGTCAGTATATACGAAGCACCAACAGTGTAAACACACGGCACATTCGCACATGAAGTGTCTCTGAACTGATTAATAAGCCTCGGGACGTCAGGTGGAGTTCCGTCTCAGCAGAGGATGTAATTGGATCTCGGGAAAATCCGCCTTTTTTGGAGTATGTGCTGGCCTGCGGCGGGCAGAAGCCGGAGAATGATCCGGAAAGTGTGTGTGTGTGTGTGTAAGGATGCCATAGCAGGAATACACTTTCACACACAGACAGACACACACTACACTCCTGTGCTCTTTGATCAGATTGCATTTGCCAGTCTGGTCAGTGGCACGTTTGCAGCGAGCGTGACAAATATTAATCTCCCATTCTAGGCAGACTCCAGCTCCCATTGCGCCGCTGAATAATTCAACAGCACTGATACAACGATGGCAACAGAATCACGGGGCAGGAAAGGTTGCCTGAGGGAATAAAAGAAAAGTGTATTTTCACTGCATGCTGACTTCGGCGCCAGATATCAAGCCGAGAAAACGGCGCGCTCGCTGCTGCCATTTCTGTCCTTTAGCTTAACCCTCATCCTCAGTTCACTACTTAGCAACAGACTTCCCTTTAAGCTTAATCATCTCAGTCTATATATTTTTTTTAAGCAAGACACTTTTAAGGTGTGCTTTTATTAGCAAAATCGCTAATAAAATTTGTTCTGAGGGCAGCTGTACTGTGCAATGGGTAGAGAGCATTTTTCCTATTTATTATTTATTATTTTATAAAGACTATTTAGCTTGTTTAGCAAGCTAGGCAGACAGCAGGCTAGTTGGTGTTTCATAGCAACATTTTTCATTACTAGCATGTTTGTTTTAGCAGTGACGTTAAATGAAAACACTTGAGAAAGCTAGCTGATTAGCTTGCTAGCTAGCTTGCTAGCTAGTTAGTGATAGGAGAGCTCTGTGCTAGTTTGGCTAGTGAGTATCTCTCAGTGGTCTCAGGTACGATGTTTCACTGAGCAGCTTGCAGAAGCAGCCACAGTTTTTCTGGAGACTCTGACTATTGCTTCTTATTTTTGCAGCAAACCCCAGGGTGCCAAGACTTTTGCACAATACTGTATAGAAACCATCTTTTAACTGATAATATAGCTTTGTAACCTGGCAGTGTAGCTAGCTAGGTGTTTGCTGGAAACGTTTTTGATAACTAGCATGATTATTTAACCTTTTACTGCACATTGTTGCCATATGGCAACAATTTAAAAACTACCCCCCTTATTTTTTTTTTTTAATTTTGAAATATATTTTTATTTCTTGAACTAATTCAAGTAATAAAAATCCATAAAAAATAAATAAATAATTCATGCAGTAGAGGGTTAAGTAGTCCTGTTAATCTAAAGAATGCTGAGAAAGCTAGCTAGCTCCATAAAGTATATAAACTGTGAATTCTTTGGTCATATAATAAGATTAGCTTGTTAGCTAGCTGCCTAGTTAATGTTAGCTAGAGATTTTGATAACTAGCATGTTTGTTGCCCAGAAATTGATCAATCGATCTATCTATCTATCTGTCTTGTTTAGCCCTTTGGTCCAGAATATAGCATTTACCCTGCAGAAGATATTCAGCTAGCCTATTCATCATGAATACCTGGGTGAAAACACCTTATCTACGACCCCAGGGCAGGTAAGGCCAGAGGTCAGAGGTCACCTATTGTGTCATTAGCATGCCTGACTTAACCTGCACAGCCCTGTGTTTAATTGCCCACTTCAGTGTTCGGTTCAGAGGATGGCGAGATAAGACCAAATTCAGCCAAGCATGCTGGGCTTTCACCTACAGCTGTCTCTCCATTCCTTGATTATACCCCAGATAACACGCACACACACACACACACACACCACTAACACCACCATCACCACGCCCCGTTATTTATTCCTCATTCTTGACTCTGCATGGCCTAAAGGGCTGAAAACCTCTGTCTGTGCAGTCCGTGACAGAAATTTGTGACCCCCCATTTCTTTACATTTTTGTAAATGGATTTCTTTTTTTAATTCTAAAAGTAAACAGAATTCCAACAAAAGTTAAAAATGAAGCCAAATATATCTCTCTATTTACTGCATAGTGAATTTAACTTTTTTTTTATCCATTTTTTTTTGGTACATACTATATACGTGTTTCTATTGCAGTTTTATTTATTTGTTATGAATTCAATTCAGCTGCGTCTACATTCTTATTGCAGACGTATGTGTTTTTCGTATCATTAAAGAGAAAAAAAAAACATTAAAAATATATAAGACAAAACTGACAATGACACAATGCACATGACAATTTTAACTCGAACAGCACGTGTTTAAAAAGTCACGATAAAGATTTCAACTCATTTTTTTTCTCACAATTTAAATACAAGTAAAACGTTTTTATTTGTTTATTTTACAAATGAGTACGGTCAACATGACATTCAAACAAGCCATGTTTAAATTAACAGAGTGTATGTCTATCCAGTATGTCTGCATACTAGCGTAGGAGTTCAGCAATAAAAATGGAGAAGTTTCTCCAGTTTCTCTTCAACATCAAGTGTCTCTGATTCAGTGGAACTACAAAGGTCAAGTACATGACAATACATGAGACATTTATGAATATGGATTTACAAACCTTACTGTAAGGTTAGTAATGTTAGAGTTAAATACTATAAATCTACGCACTTATTTTGTTACTGACAAAATTATCAAATGATCAAATGTTACAATAATATTATAATATTATAAATCTGGAATAAAAGATATTCATGGTTGGTGCTTTGCCCAAAAAGTTTTGGAACCCCTGTCTTATTGCAAGTTTTTTCGCACGTGCGTATACTAAGCTATCTAACTCATTAAAGCGTTTACAGAAAGAAATGACACATTAAAAGATTTAAGATTTAAGATGTTCTAAAGTCATTTGGAAATTGTCATTTGGACTGGATTACAATTCTATCAACGCTTGTTAAAATCTTTAAAAAGTCACGTGTCTCAGAGGAAGCAAACTGGTTGGTAGCTGTCGTATGATAGAGCGATTCTAACTCTAACTCGTGTTTAAAACGTGGAGCACAACAGACAAGCATTCACACCACCAGACCATTGATTATTGTCCTATAACAGCATGACACTGAGTGTTTTATTCCTTAGGTGTAGATTCTTGGCAGTTTTTTTTAAATGCACTATATAAGTAATATTTGTGATACAGATACTTTGAAATTTTTTGGTGTATAAAGAAATGGGAATTTTGCAACTTCCATGGTGATGTTTTCAAGAATTAAATGTTAAATAAATTAATTGGAACATGAAATAATCACTTACAAGATGCATTCTCTGTCTCTTTCACACACACACCCACACACAGCATTGATTTTTTTAATATTAGGGTTGATTTAAAAAAAAAAAAAAAAATCAGCTCCAGTATCGTCTCCACTACCAAGAGCTGTTCTTTAATTATTTTTCAGAATCTAAAAAATTAAGTAATGTAATTTATATTAAAATCGTACAAATAGCTGATGGATACCTTTTTTTTTCCTCCTCCGTTAAGCTTTTTTCAGCCTTTAATAAAATGGACTTTATTGCTAAGTATTTTCCAGATTAACCCGGATCGGTGCGATATTGAGACGCCCGGGACGTGACTGCATCTAAGCCCCCACCCACTCCTCCCACCCCCCCACCACGGGATGATGCTTTGTTTGCTGGATTTGGGAAAATGTGAGATGAGTTGATGGTCTCGGTCAAATGCAGTGCACAGGAAATTGAGTGTTTATAGGTTGTGTGTTCGCACTGCGCCAGCTGTGTTTGCTTCTCGGGCATTAACTGATTGTAAAGGGTGTGTGCTGTTTCAAACTGTCTAATGGCCTTCATGTTTTAGTGTCTGAGTCAGAGAAAGTTCAGTAGTGCAAGCGGAGTCTAAAGATGGGTTTTTATTCAAGCATTTATCCAAAAATAATGCAACAAGTCAAACAAAAGTAATACTCAAAGACAACCTCAAATATCTATGTAGATACAGTGTCGAATTCTCGATTCTGATTGGTCAGAAGGTGTTAATTAATTTCCTATAACAGCAGCCCTCATCATCGTTATTGTTATCATTTCTATAGTAACAGCTCGTTTACATGAACTTGTACGGCAGACGCTCAACATAAACGCATGTGTGTAATCGTTCATATGGTGATATGGGGAAATTTTCGACAAGAAAATGCTTATTTAGCTTTTATGGAAGGAGTCTCCAGTGCCAGCACTTTCTCGGTAACATGACAGGCTGTGCAGTTTGGCATTATTATTTAAAAGAGTTCTTAAAACTTTAAAGGAGAGAGAGAAAAGAGAGACTGGTAAGTTACTTAACAGAAACTAGCTTTTTTGTGGATGTTCCAGAACATTAAATGTAACTATAAATGGATAAAACATATGATGTCTCATTCTTCAATGAATAAAAATTGTAAATCGCTGTGTATTAAGATGAGTGTGGCCTTACAGGAGAATAATGAACATTGGCGTGTAGAAGGTTTACTTATGCTAACATTGCACAACCAAACCTAATCTTTCTTAAATTTCTGACAAAAATATGAAGATGTTTACAATTTGCCTGTCTCGGGTTTTGACAGAAAGTGCTTCATGGGTGAAGATGAAAAGGAGGAAAAGCCCCTGTGACGTTAATCCCCAGTAGAGCATGATGATATGGCTAATGAGGGCCACTTAGGATCACGGTGTGAGCAGAGATGCAACATGGGAAAATGGGTCACATGGTCAGTCTTCATCTGCTGTTCGTTTTAATTGGTGCGTGGTTTTCTCACAGCAGGATAGCAGCGAATGTTTAGAAACACACAGCGGAGAGAGACAGAGAGAGCGAGACAGACAGACAGACAGAGCGAGAGAGACAGATATATATATATAGAGAGAGAGAGACAGACAGACAGACAGGCAGACAGAGAGAGACAGACATACAGAGCGAGAGAGACAGATAGACAGACAGAGAGAGACAGATAGACAGACAGAGAGAGACAGGCAGAAACAGATATACAGAGAGACAGACAGATAGAGAGAGAGACAGACATACAGAGAGAGAGACAGACAGAGAGAGAGAGAGACAGACATACAGAGAGAGAGACAGCGAGAGAGACAGACAGACAGAGAGCGAGAGAGAGAGAGAGACAGACAGACAGAGAGTGAGAGAGACATACAGAGAGAGAGAGAGACAGACAGAGAGAGCGAGACAAACAGAGAGAGAAACAGACATACAGAGAGAGCGAGACAAACAGAGAGAGACAGACAGACAGACAGAGAGAGAGAGCGAGAGAGAGAGAGAGAGAGAGGTGATGATTGATCAAAGCCATCTGCTCTTTGTTCGTGTTTTACGTTTTGCAGCTGGCTTGACCAGATATAGCTGAGTGCAAAATTTTTCACCCCTATGAATTCTGCAAGGAAAACTTCCTAAGAAAAACGGAACTGTGGTTTTACTCTGCAACAACACAACCATCCGAAACACAAGGCAAAGTCAAGAGAAAAATAGTTTTAAAAACCATCTGCAGACTTTTGAATTGGTCATGTAGAATTTTTCACGATTAACATGTTACATGAGATAATGAGAGAAAAACTGCACCAATCCAATTCCAAACCAAACGTCTTAATGGTGTAAATTACATCATTTTGCCGTTATCATTCTGTCCTGGGGTGTGAAAACTTTTGCACTCAACTTTATAATGTCTGCTACAAAAGAAATCTATTGCTAGGAAATGTAGTATTTATTAATATTGCTAAGTAATATTTTAAAAATGAGTGATAGCGCACAAACTAGCTTGTTATTTATTTGTTTGTTTGTTTGTTTGTTTGTTTGTTTGTTTGTTTATTACCTACATGTACCTGTGTATAAGATGCTTGATGAATCTGTGATGTTATTAAGGATTAAAAGCTCTTCATGATGATGCCATTTGGCTGCTGTCATTGTGGAGGTGAAAAGTGAGAGCTGGGGGAGTTTTTTTTTTTTTTTTTTTTTAAACCCTCCCAGGTGTGGCCTCAGGGTAGAGGTGGGATAAAGGGGGTAATTTGGGTCCTGGCAGGGTTGCCAGATTGGTGGATATATGTGCACGTTGGGTTTTTGATAAATCTTTAGCAGAGCTGAAGATGTTGAGGTTCTCTTTGGGAGTAACGAGGTTGGACAGGATTAGGAACGAGTACATCAGAGGGACAGCTCATGTTGGACGTTTGGGGGACAAAGTTAGGGANATGAAGCTAGTGGGTGCAAGTGTTGAGGATGCAGAAGATAGGGATAGGTGGAGAGTGATGATTCGCTGTGGTGAAAGGAAAAGCCGGAAGAAGAAGAAAGAAGAAGTACATTTGATTAATAATAAACTTTAGTTATTAATTATTCTTTTTGGTTTGTTTACACAATAATGACACTCTGTTGTGTTTTTGCGTTTAACTTTCGTTTATTAAAGTTTGGATTAGTTTAGAAAAATTGGAGTTTCAACATGGGGTAAACAAGTATTCCAATCTGGCAACCCTGTACAGTGGTAAGACTCACTACGATTCACTTTACGGATTCGATTCTTCAGAATAAACCCATTTAACTGAATCGAACAGTCAGTATCGATTCATAAGATTTATTTCTCAGAAATGTAAAGCAGCATTTACAACAACCATCTCATTTTTGAAGTATCTTTGCTGTAATTAAAGCTGCAGTTATTTAACCTATATCTTTCAGTTGTAATCAGTTTAATTTCTAAAAATATATATTATAAGATTATTAGAAAAAAAAGACTAATGCAGTCATGCACGAGCCAGTTTTATTACAAGAAAATATAGGATTATTGTGTAAAAGGCAACTTTGCTAAAACGTCTGATTCTTTTTCATCGCGAATCGACTCACCCTACACCCCTTCCTGAAACGACTCCTTAAAAAAAAAAAAAAAAGAACCGATTCTTTCAGGACCGAGCCCTCAAATCAGAGAGGAAGCGGCGCGCGCGCGGATGTGTGGCGAAGTCTCTTCGAAGCGCAACTTTGATTTTCTTCTTATTGCATCGTGAGCAGAGAGTGTGTGAGTGTGTAAACTTTTGCAAAACAAAACAAAACAAAAAAAAGTCGTTGAGGTTCAGTCTTGTAACTGAGAAGGAGCGAAACTTTTTTATTTATTTATTTTTCTGCGCGGAATAAAGTCAGGATGTCTGTAAATGATCATCTCGAGGGGATATTGTCCGATTTTGAGGGTGAGTGTTGCTCATTTCATGCAACGAAGACTTCATTGTGATATAATATTTGCATGTACATGTTAATTGTACAAATGGATAGTATAAAGTGCTTATTCATTCAAGCATACTGGTGTGTAATTTCACAGGATGGGTCTTGAATTCGTTTTATTAGGCAGGAAATCAATTTCTTTCCTTCCTCAGGACTAATGAACTGAACTTCATTCTGTTGAATACATTAGGCCTGCAAAAGTACTTCCTGACAATTAAGTAGCCTAATTTTCTCTCATTAAACTAATAACTGTTTATAGATGGTATGCATCTGCCTTGTGTGGTCCATGCTTGAATCCTGATGATAGGAAACAATCTATGCAGAGTCTATGCTCTTATTCTCACAAGGGCTAAAACTTTCATGCTGTTCACACAATTTTGTAGGTCTGCGAAACAACAACAACAAAAAATCAGCTTTCCGTGGAGTCCCAGCAGAAACACATTCCACCGGCGTGGGACTGTAATTAGCTCCTCGAGCCCATAAACCAGCCCTCGTGTTTGAGCCGCAGATCTGTGCTCAGAACAGTTCAGAACCTTCAGATCTGACACACACACACACACTTGTGAGGTAAAGAGAGAGAGGAACCTTCCCCGGTAGATTCGTCATGGAACAGCACCCAGCAGGGTTCTCAGAACAATGGGCTCTCTCTCTCAACATTGTAGTGTTTAGACAGGTGCTGATCTGAGGAGACAAACAAATTAGGTAAAGTCCTCGCAATAAAAGGCATGACACATTATTAATATTATTGTTATTATAATTATTTTGTACCTTAATGGGTCTTATCTAAACAGCAGTGGAGTACAGAGTCTGTTCATGGGGACTTTGAGTATTATGGGAATTGTTGAGTATCCCATTTCTGTCAACGCCGTCACTATTACACAGTCACGCGGCCATGCGCAAGCTGGAACTTCCTCCGAACTGTTTATCACGATAAGCGTTGTATTGCTTGACTTCTCTTCATCGTTTATCTTGGCTACGTCTATGCAAAATGCATGCAGATTGCCAGTCTTAACCAGGCAAAACGTTAAAGTAGCAACCATCTGCAGAACAAACAAACATATCAGATGAGTTCTCATACCCCCTGGAGTTGTAATAACATCAAGGAATGCCACTGTGGCCACTGGAGACGTGGAGTCTCTGATGTGGGGGGTGTGATAGTTATGGTCCTTGTTTACTGTCGTGACACTTCGAATGCCTTTTTTTGGTGGTAGCAAAATGTTAGTGCTATGCAGTCTGAAGAACTATTCGGATAAAATTCCTTTTACCGGAGTATCTCTTGGATTTTAGTCTCATCCAAATACGTCATTTTTTTTATGGACTGCACATACACATGTCTTAAAAGAGAATTTTATGAATGCTTTGGGGATTCTCGAATAGTAATTCAAAGATCATCCACTGGGACAATAGTAAATTTGTTAGAAAGGACCTACTGTAATGGCCACCACATGGTTCCATGTTGAAAGGCATACTGTCTTTCTGCTTTGGTTAGCAATCTTCTCACACCCAAACCATGTGGTTAGTGGTCGAAGATGCCACAAGAGAGACGTTGCATTCTGTCAGCTTCACCTCAAGCTTGGATGAGTGGGGTCACTTTTGAACAAGGGGCCAGTGTCCCGGCTGGTGCTTGAGCTAGGATATACAGTGCACTCGTTCACTCTTGATGGACCGCCCGTGTTTTGTACACATCAGTGGACTGTTTCAGATCGTGTGGCGAGCTGTGTAGTGCCTTTATGTAGCTCTTTGTAGTTGTGTCAAATGAAGAGTGCAAAGTCTGTGTATTTTTGGTGGGCATTAGCCAGAGACAAGTAGCACTGGTGGTGGATTTTAGTGCCATCCAAATCCTTCAGTTTTTACGGACTGTGTGTGGACACATCTGGAAAGATTACGCCATATTTTACCTACTAAAAATGATCAGTAGAAAAAACACCAGGTAACATTTATCCCATTTGACTTAACTTGTTACTAAAGATCCTGTTATATTCTGTGAGAAGAGAGGTTTGACACTTTTTCTTCAGTATTCACATTCCAGGAAGCGCCCACTATTTTCCAAACTGAAACCAATAAAATACGAACAGCTTTTAAAAAAGGAGGCAACACCTCTGGTGAGTTAATGAGTTCACATGTATACCTTACATACATTATGGTCATGTGACCTACGAACGATCTCGATCAAGCCCTACAACGATTACTCAACAGACATATATCTGGAAATCCTATCTCATCCAAATAGTACTTAAGAAGACATAACAAAATGTCTATAGAGATTCCATGTTTTCAGTGGCTGCACTACCAACCTGGTAAGTCCGAAAGGTCAAAGGTCACATACTCACTAACCCTGAGGTCTGAAAACATGAAATAACAAAGAGGTTACATGACTGGCTTCCTTTTTTTCCCCAATTCAGTTTATGCATTCCTTACCACAAAGTTTTGGTAGACACTGGGGCCCCAGTAAAGCTCGACTGGATCTGAGGGGTTAAATAGT
The DNA here is from genome assembly GCA_037577455.1 of Pangasius macronema. Classification (NCBI taxonomy): domain Eukaryota; kingdom Metazoa; phylum Chordata; class Actinopteri; order Siluriformes; family Pangasiidae; genus Pangasius; species Pangasius macronema. The sequence goes on along the minus strand of CM074957.1, from coordinate 19,919,202 downwards.
ATGAAGGTGTGTGTGAAAGCGTATGTGTTTACGGCAGGGCTATTGCAGAGGTAATTACGGTAAACTGCGTCTCTTCATCACTGTAGACTAGACAAGCTGCCTTCAGTCTCCTGCTTCAAAGTGCACACCAAGCTGTTGTCTCCACAAAAAAAGGTCACTGAGGGAAAATAAGATTAGATAAACCTATTTCAGGATTTAGTCAATGATAGTGATTTATGAACGCTTCCTGAGTTTCAAAGGCTGTTGTTTGATTATCATACCTTGTATAAACACCTGAAATTGAAGTTCTCAGCAAAGGGCTCTGGCGCTAATCTGTTCATTAGTCCTTCAACCTCTGAACCCGCTTACCGCTCTTCGACATGTTACTCCACATGTAACATGTAAATGCAGTTTTCCTGTGTTAGCCCATCAGGAAACTCACAGCAATTTGTCAGAGAGCCAAAAAAAGGAGGAAAGAAAGAGTCAGCAGTGTTTTAGAGGATTTAGTGTGTGTGAGACAGAGTCTTCAAGAGTGTGAAAGTTTTTCGTAGCCCCTGGGGGCGTAAGCGCCTGGCCTTTCTTTTGCATTGCTGCAGCGCTGCAAATAGCGGCTCGGAATTTGACTTCCAGATGTGCCGGAGCAGAGGTGGTCTCCTGAGCCGTGTACCGAAGGGGTCGTCAGTGTGTACCTGTAAGGAATGTGGTGGGGAGAGATGAGAGGTGCCTCCATCGCGAGTCCTGACATGCCCCTCCATGCCTGGCCAACTCACTGCTCTCTGTTTGTAGGAAGCATCCATAACTTCCCAGATGCTCAACGTCAATGCTCTTCATAGTAGGAATTGTGGCTATATTGCATGTTTAGTAGTAGTAAATCAAGCTGACTAGACTTTTTGGAAGACTGGAAGATGTTTTGACAAACAATATAGGGAATTAATCCATTCCATGTAGCCCCTGTGTAAATGTATTACATGCTTTGGTGACAGTGATGAGGAATGGAAGTGATTACAAATGTCAGCTTTCTTGGGGATTGTACAAGTTTATAGCCAGATGTCCACATGCTCTGCTTTTGCTTGATTTCCCCAGGATTCTGTCTCCCAGCTCTTCCCTTGGGCAGCCATTAGCTACGCACAAGGCCCTCCCACGTGAAACCTGCAGCACTTGTACACAAACCAAAGACCTGACTTGATGAACAGTATGTGTCATAATATAACACCTGTATGATTCTCCAGCCAGGCGGGTGCATGACAAATGTGAGGGCATCTTTTTGATTCTGTCCTTGGGGCACCTCCCATAAAAGCTGTGCATGACAGCCCAATCCACCACGCTCCGTACTTTGCCGTGTCAGTTTGCCAACATTTAACAGCCTTTGCCGAGAAGCCTCGTATGTCAGGAACCACCGTGGGGATTGGCTCTGTCTTTCTGCCAACTGCAGAGTGATGGGAATCTGCTTTTGCTCACATGCAATTTAACCCACCATAAGATAGGTCTTACCCCCAGGGTCAAATAATCTCAACAGTGTAGACCAGGACTTTGGAAACTATCACAGTGTTGTCAGACTCCAGTCGTTTAGCATTCTACTTCATTTAACACACCTGATTCAACTCATTTGTTAATTAGCAAAGCTTTCATGGGCTAAAAAAGCACACAAATCTGAAAAAAAAAATGTTGAAGAACCCTCGTGGCTCTGGTGGCAACTAGAGAGTGATTCTTCAGCAACTCAACTATCATGGTGTTGCCAGGTTCCAGTTGTTTAGCTTTCTACCTCATTTAACACACCTGATTCCACTCAGTTGCTAATTACCAAGGTTTTCATGGGCTAATTTAGCAGTAATTTGATGTGCTAGACGACAGCACAAATACAAATCTGTACACTATTTAGAAAAAGGGTTCCATTACAGTTCTTGAAGGAACCCTCGTGACTCTTGTGGCAACTAGAGAGTGGTTCTTCGATGACTGCATTGTTTAACTTTCTAACTCATTTAACATATATGATTCAACTCCTTTGCTAATTACCTTTCATGAGCTAAATTTGGTGTGAATCTGGTGCGTTAGAAGACATAGCAAACACAATTCTGTTTAAAGCACTTTTAGAAAGATGGGTTTCTCAAGGGTTCTTTGGATAGAAACCCACTGTTATGGGGTTCCCCAAGAGGGACAAACTGAAGAACCCTTAAGGAACCCATTTATCTACTAAAGTAGAGATTTGTGTTATCTCCAAACAAATCAAATTCACGGCAAATTTAGCTGACGAAAGCAACTCGGGCAGATCAGGTCAACCAGATAGTTCCTCAAGGGTTCTTTGGATAGTGAAAGATTTTTAGCTCTCTAAATGGAGGGAATCGTCTCTGTCATAACGTTCTGCAAGAGTGACGAACTCAAGAATGCTTCTGAGAATTAAACTCCTTTTAATGTCTCTAGCTCTTCAGTACTTGACTTAGACACTACTTAAACTATGGAATGTGAGATATTTGACACTATGGGAAGCATGCCATCAATACCAGTTTATCACAATCCTGCAGGTAAAGCACAATCAGCTCAGAGAGGAGTCTCAGTCAAGCGGGCTAAGTCCTTCCATGGAGCAGAAAGGGAGGGGAGTGAGAAATTTTGATCAAATCCAGAGAGATTTTTTTTTCTCCACGTGTAAGCAGAGAAGATCGGGCCCCTGTGCGAGAGTGTGCAGCCCAGGGCGGCAATGCTGGTGTGCTTGGCTGCCAGCGTAATTATTTCCTGAGTGTTTGACAGGGTGCCAGTAATTACCTGATACCAGCTCCTCTTTATTTTTGGTCGAAAGGGAGTGCAAGTTTACACTTGCATGTGCTACTCTGAGAGAGATCTCTTAGAGGCCTGCTGGGCTGTGAGCCATTTAAGTCTCACACTCTTTGAAAAAGCAGTTAGCTAAAGCAGCATGCACTTTTCCATCTTTAAGAACATATACAACGTCTTCACCAGCACTCTGTTTGACTCATTAATGGTGCCCTTTGCAGCCCTGAAGGAAATAACAGTGTGTGTAGCCACCACAAACAGACAGACGTGTGTCTGCCGAACAAAAGCATTCTCGCTGCTGGAATCCGATTAGCTCTCCCAGCTGTGTGACTGGTGATGGGCGAGTTGAAACAAAGGGACTGTGGTTTACTTGCTATACAGGAGGAGGCTGTGAAATTGGATTTGATTTAGTGATTTGACGGCGGCTCTAATTGGCAGTGCACCCTACAGGGAGAAATGCCGCTCCAGCTCTGGCAGATAGTGATCCAAATCAGGACTGCTACTCAAGATGGAAGATAGCACTATACTGATAGTGGAACATTTACACAGTGCTGGAAAACTACACCTGAAAGACCAACACAACTTCTACCAGTGAACCATCGGGGTATTTAGTTTCATTGTTCTGGACATAAGACAGCCAGCAAGAGCAAGAGTGAAAGTACCCATCACAAACGCAGTCACAAATTCTTAAAGCATCAGCTGTTGAACGATTTCAGCTGTTGCCTTGAGTTGATCCGGTGCCCACGCAAAATATTTCTAGCCACATGCCGTCTACTGCAGAGATCCCAGGACAGTCTTATTGTCCTCTAAAGGAATTCTGGGTCATGGCATAAGGAAGGCATAATCCAAGCCCTCAGCCCGCGACACCACTATGTCTGTGAATTGGCTCTTTGTGCATGAGGAAAGTCCACTCTTTGCAAAAGGAAAGGCTAGAAAGCTGTGTTTGCTCTGGGCTTTGTTTCACAGGCTGTGGGAATGAAAGGATTATTCAGTGTCACCACAGTTTGCATGCTCCAGGTGTAGAGTTACCTTTCAGACCCACTATACACTGGTGACTCTTCTTGCCTTTCCTTGCTCATAGTGTGCCATTTTTATTGTTTACCATTCACAGTGCTGCTCAAGTTGTATAAACGTACCATGTTCATTTAAAGCCATTTGCTCTGGCCAATCAACAGTATGGCTTATGGTTCCTTTTTCAATCTCTGTACATCAGAAATAGTCTCAGCTGCCCCAGGATTAGCTGTAAGATTCTTAACAAAGCACACTAAAAATACAGTACTTATTATAAGTCTTAGCGTGGCTGTTACTTTTATCTTGGCATGGTTGTGTTGTTGCAGTGGATAAAAAATATAGCACTTTAAGTGATTGGTCCATGTTACTTCGTTATTGTGATTTATTTTGATTCTTGCAAAACATCAATCCTGAACTATCTTTGCACGATGATGTCATGGCAGCCTCAAAGTGAGATCAAACAGACCACATTGTAATTATGGCTCGACCTTTAACAATGCATCTGAAAGAGGAATATTTAGTTAGGCTGTCTGTGTAAACAAATCAACCTTGTAATCTGTATAAAAGCATTTTGGGAAATGAGTATTAGAGTGGGTCCATGTGCATTGTGTTCGTTCATTATCATCATTATGAAAATGGGAACAGCTTTTTATTTTTTTTTTTTTCATGGCACACAGTAAATTATGAAGTTGACCTGGCCAGAGCTGACTTGGAAGTACATGTATGTTGTTCTATAAACTGTGGAACTCTTGACTCTGTGTGTACTCTGGAACCTTCATTTAAGATATGATAAAAATGGGATTGACATATGCAGAAATAAATTTGGAGTGACTAAAATATTCTTCAAATGTAGCTGGCTGTCTTTTCCCCTCCACGTCTTTATCATCCAGCAAGGGACTAGTACCATCCAGTAAGGGAGTAATTTTAGCCCCAAAAGGAATCTGAAATGATGAAAAAACAAGCAAAGAGCTTTTTGTTATATCTAATATTTATTCATTTAAAGCCAAAAATGTTTTGAACATATCTCTGCATATACCAGAATAGGACTGAATATTATTATCATGAAAACAAATGTCATACATAAATATAGAGTAAAAAAAAAAAATCATTAATGGAAATTTGCAAATGAAATTTATGATTCACGGTTTGCAGTGCCAGGAAACAGTTTGCTGCCAATATAAACCTGATTTATAACATTTTAACACCTTATGAACTACTACTGTACAATACACCTCCAACAAGATATAAAAGAAACATTGCAGGTATTTATTTGTGCATGTGTTCTTTTGTTTCTCCACAGCCTTGAAGAGATCCTTCGACATTGATGATGTGGATGAGATCCCTACATTCTCTCCAGCCTCCACAGTCACGTCTCCCATCAGCCCAAGCTCCATCCTCAACAAAGCTAATGATGTGCGGAATCCAGGTGGTCTCGTGTCCCCCACTTACCGCTCGAGGATCAGTCTCAGCTCCAGTCCTGCTCAGAGCCCAGCCATAAAGAATAGGATGGTGTCTAGTCTGTCCTTTAACCGAGGCACCATGGGAAAGCCCACTATCACCTCTAACACTGGAATCAATCGTGCCTCCTCCTTCCAGAACAAATTCAACCCAAACGGCTTCAATTCATCTTCCGGTCCTGGTAGTGATAATGACAGCCTTCACAGTTCCTCTTCCAGCCTGGAGTACCAAGCCTCTTCCAAAATGAGCTCCTACACAAGCCCTCCACAGAGTCCCATGGGAGTAGGTGACTACAAAGGCCAGTGCTTGGGCAGCCCTGCCTTGAAGAAGTTCTCCTCCCATGGGAACATGTTCCACTCAGAGCTGGAAGGTCCTCTGGTGATCCCCACAGAGCCATTAGGTATCAGCCATGGCTCCATGCCCTCGTTGGACCTCCAGGTGGCCGAGAGTGGAGGAATGAGACGTGTAGTGTCCCCAGGAACAAGGTACCCCAGCTCTGCTGTTACCTGGAATGCATATCGTCTCCATAACAATGGCAATGTTGGGAAAGATTCATCCATCAACCACCAGTCCCCTAAAACCAAAGAGCCTGCACGGCTCAACAAATTCCCTCTTGATCTCGACAACCTTGTGGTCAAACCCCAGACAGAGGGCCCTGTGCCACCTAAACCTCCAGCAAGGTTTCACCCAGTGTCCACCAGCCCTACTATATCTGAAAGCACCTCTGCTTCTGTCAGTAGCTTAGACAGTGCGGATCTACCCATGGTTCACACCTCCACCATGGAGAAACGAGAGTTGGACACCCCTCCAGGAGCCATCCCAGTGCCAAACATAAGTGAGTGCCCTGTCCTGCTGTCCCCCGCCCAGACTCCTCGTTTTAACCTGGCCTCTCAGCCTCAGATGGTCCAGATTGCTCCTGCAACATCCCCTCCACCCACACGGGTGAACATCATCAGCAGTCCTGCACAAAATGAGCCTCAGGCCAAAGACAGTGTGGGTTCCATTCTCCAGAGGATTGCCTCTTTCTCCAGAGTGGAGGTTAAATCGCCAAAGCCCCACCCAAGCTCTGTCACCCCCATCAGCAATGGTATCAAGAGAGAGTCCCCGCCAGTACAATTCAAAGAGCTGAAAAGACCAGAAGGTATGCTTTGTTTGTAATGTTTGTATTAGTTATATCTAAAGCAGATATGCTAATTTGTGTTTACTAGCTTTCTTTTATTACCAACCACATTCATTTGATGTATTTTCTAAGTGAGGCTACCAGAAACTAATAGTGAATAAAAGCTAGTTGGGGATGACTAAATCTTGTTTTTCACAATGCTTACATTCATTTATATTCATCAGTGTTTTGTTGAAATATTTTTTAAATGACACATTTATTTAACCTTTGCACAATACAAATGCTATTCTTGGAACCTGCAGTTAGTATTTACTGAAAGGGCGAAATATTTCCTTCATAGGGAATACCATTAGTTAAATAAACAAACCTGTATAGGTCTGGAAGCTGGGCTTCAAGTGCTGCTTTCAGCACAGCTGTCTTTCCCCATCTATCTCTTTACCATGCAGCAAGGGAATAGGAAAAAAAGTGGTGTGAGGCAAAAAGAAAGAGAGGAATTCCTGGCATATCAACAAATAGCCAAGTGCAAACAGTGATAACAGTGTAGGGAGGCCTGTCATCACTGCCTATCCTGTACAGGGAACCCTGTCAGCCACAGCAAAGCAGAATCCCGCCGTAGGCTGTTGAGTCAGGCCTGTTTATAGAACAGCCTCTCAGGTGTGCAGCCTGAGCCTCACCACGGCCCACATCCCCGTTCAGCATGGGGATCAGCAAGATCCAAATACGTCCATTGGAAGCATCAACACTGTAATTTACCAGTTTTGTGGTCTGACTGACATAAATGTGTTGTCCGTTTGAGACTCGGGCCGTGGACTGAGGAACATCAAAGGAAGCGGAATAGAGACACAGCAGCCGAGTGCACAAAATTACAAGTCCTGGCAGCATCCTTTGGGTCAGAACATCTGGGTCTTTGAAAAGCTGCTGATGAAAACAAGATGTGCAAACAAAGAGCTGCATCATGAAACTTGGGAAAAGACAAAGTTAGTGTTAATAATGGCAGCGGTAAAAGCTTGCTGGGGTTAAATAGGACTAGAACGGCATGCATGGGAGGTTTGATTTTGCATGACATTTGTTGAAAATGGGATTAGACAATGAGAATTGGGAGGGTAGAGAAGGATGCAAGATCATTTGGCTCTGATCGAGGAGGAAGCGTGCTTCTTTCCCACATGGTATGTGTTTTCCTTTCTTGTTTTGTTTGCTCCATCCCTCCTCCCTTCCTGGAATGGGAGGCATGGGGTGTTTTCCTGAATCTGTCTGAGTGCCTGGCACTATGTTTAGTGGCCCCAGACCCTCCATGTGCAGTTTATCCTGCAACATCTTATAGGATTAAACATTGAGGCAAAGCTTTTTTTTTGACATAGTTACTTTGACACATTTGGCCTTGTGGCATGCCTTCGTTTGCAGAGCATGATTTATCATTTTCAAAGGAAGGTAAGGGGAGGAGGTTTAGACACTACTTGGAAAAGCTGTCCCTGGATTGCGGTAGGGTAATGGGTGGACATGTTCTTGTTCCGATTCTGAGTCTGACACAATCTCAGATGTCAATGATGTGTACCACATGCTGTGGGTCATGTGTTTTCCGAGCTTTTGCTCTGTGGTATCTTTGGTTTTCCTCTTCGGCTTAAATATCTGGGCATGCAGTGCAAACAGATGTTCTGGTGCACCAATGGGAAAATGCCACATCTTGTTTTTCCATGAGTTGATTTATATTTTAAAAAAATATATATAACCACTCACACCCATTGTTTAGCAGCATGAGGTGATGTTCCTCAACTTCCTGTGATAACATTGGAAAACCGATAATTCAATCCCACTACCCACACCACTCCTGACACAGTGTAAACTCTGAGAAAGTGCAGTTATCTGCTGTGTCATGCAGAAGTCTGTGGAAATCCTGAACCAGCTGCTCAAACCCCAACACGATGATCACACTGGGCTTTGCAGTCTCCGTCTTCATAGTACATGCTCTGATAGTTTAGCTAATTACACCACTCTTGGTCTCTGACAGTAAGAGACAGTTTGTAGGTTTCTGAGAGTGATCCAGCCATTTAAGATGTATAAGGCAGCTATTGTTCATTGTGAGCATACAAAACATGTAGTGTAAAATCGGTTACTGTCAGTGCAGTAGGGGTTTTCCAAACTTCAGTTGTCTAAGTTCTAAACAAATTAGAGAAAGGATTTTTCTGGCATTCGATGCAGCAGATCAGTCTGTGCTTCTACTGTATTACAAATTGCACTTCAGACAGAAAGCACTTTTAACAGGTCAAAGGCATTTGAAGAGGATCTGCTTACGTTTAAGGGGATATAGATACAGCGCTTCTACACGCCTTTAAAATACATCCCAGTTTATCACTATTGACCATAAAGATGAAAACGTCTTGCTAATTCACGTTTCCTGCCTAAATTGTTGTTTTGCTCCGACTTCCTTTGACTCAAAGATGTTTTGCTTCCTAATAAAAAAAAAGGGATGAAAACATGAACTAGCCAAAGGGCTTTCCTCCCCTTCCTTTCTAAAACAGAGAGATATACCATTAAACCTGCCATTAAACTGCACTGAAACATATAATGGAGAGCTAATTCCCTACAGGAACTTTAGGATTTCTAGTTTGTTTAACATCATGAGTATAAACAATATTAGGAATAACACATAATGTTAATAAGTTGAACAAGCTGGAATGTCCGAATAAGATCTTGTAAAAGAACTAGCATGCCATGCGTGAGCTACAGTTACCACCCTAAAGATGATTATTTTTCAATAACATCATGTCCCGAAGTGTTTTATTCCTCTTTTACCACAGCAGTTTGGAAAATTACAATTGTTTATTTATTAAAGAATGACATATTGTACTGTCTACCCATTTACATTGATGACTGTTATAAAGCACTGACACTGGAGACTCCTTCAATAAATGTTAAGTTAAACATCTCCTTACAGAAAACCTCACCACATCAGTGGTTACACACATTTGTAATGTGTTTAATATCAGTCTTAGATTATATAGTTGAGCATCGTTCATACAAGTCCCTGTGAATTAGCCGTTACTATTACAATAAGCCTAGAAGAGCACTTCTGACCAATCACAGTCAGGAATTCAACAGCACTGTGGTATAAGGAATGATAGCCAATTGATAAATAAATTTTAGAGTAACAAAGTTGCAGACTTTTTAACTTTTAAGCAACAAATGTGACTGTCGTGACTCTAGCTTGCACAGCTAGTGGTGTACAAGATTCAAGATCATGTACAAATTGACAAATTAAGATTATAAGTGAAGATTTGTTTTAATTAACCATGTTTCAAATTAAAACGACAAATATAACATCTACAAAAGTTACAAAAACATTGTATTCTGTATTCTCCTTTTTATTTTTTTTTTAATCTGTAGTTTCCTAGAGAGTAATAACTTGTCTTGCTCAAAGTCCCCATAACCCATTAGGATTGTTTGATGAATTTTTGCCCTAAAAAAAAAAGACGAAGTTGAGGAATAAAAAAGTACATCAGTATATACAGCACTGTGGGTGACCCCCCCCCCCCCCCCTCCCCAATTAGCATTTAGCAAGTGTGTGAATCAGGGGGTTGAGTCAGGTCCATGTTTAGCACTGAAACATAAACGCTTTACAGCTAAAACGTAATTTTAGAAAACGACCATAAATATCCTGCTCTTTCTTTGTTTCATTCTTCTTCTCAGCATCATGTCCCCACTTGTCTGCAGGCTCTTAGCTCGCTTATGCAGCGCAATTTATTTTGCGTTTAATGACAGTGGTTTAAGGAATAAATTCTTCCCTAGCAGATGTTTTAGGCCACCCCCCTATTATCCCCCTCCAGCTTAGCTTACAGAAAGTCTGAAGGATCTTCTGCTACCGTCTGCACTGCAAACACATTAAAAGAGAGCCTGTTCCTCGTTCTAACTGGGAAGCACAGGGATTAAAAATCCATCAGCGCAGTTCGTCTAGTGCAGTATTTTCAAGCGATCATGCCTGTACGTTGTTCTCCATCCTGTTAGTCATGGCTTGGTGCCATTTCCAGTTATATCTCGGCTCGCTTTGTAGCAAATGTGTTTCCTCAGCCGATAAGACAACATTAGCCAGCGAGTGCAATCTTATCAGCTGTGTATGTTGGTTTGTTTACTAGGCTCTATTCACCGTAGGAGATCTCCGAGTTCTTTCTGTGAACGGAAAGTCTGATTCTTCTCTCCAGAAGCAGATGCTACTCTATAACCCAAGGCTATAAGAGATTGATTAAGAATTGGAAGTTAATGTACAGGATGGCATGGGAGGTTTAAAAAGTGTTAATTACAACCATTTTAGTGAGTATTTGCACTGGTGGGCGGGACTTGTTTATCATTATATCCTGTATTATCTGCTAAGAACATGAACAAAAACAAGCAAAAGCGTTCTTTTGTAATAAAAATGTAGCCAATGTAATGTAAACACCAGTTTGGTACATGTTTTCCTATGAATGGGTGAATCCAGATAGTTTCTGATGTTTAAATGTGTCATTTCTGTTGGGTTGTTTGATTAACTGAATATACACTTCCTGGTCTTGTGCAAATTCCATACGAATTTTATGGAAATACAGCATTATAGTTGGATTTCATCCAATTTCTTAGGATAGTGGAAGTGGAAGTGACTTTGTGGCCAAGTGTGGTGACCCATACTTGGAATTTGTGCTCTGCATTTAACCCATCCANCCTTGCTCAAGGGTCTCACCTCAGTCGTGGTATTGAGGGTGGCAGAGAGCGCTGGTCATTCACTCCCCCACCTACACACCATTATGCCATGACTGCCCCAAGGTACAAACCTTAAATTCACCCCAATCCTAACATCAGTCTTGTTAAAATGTCATATGAATCGACTTGTGTGAATTTTTTTCTAATTTTTTAATATGAGATTTGAAACGCACATTAGCTGTTTACGCACATTTAAACGTTTCACAATTTTCAAATGGATTTCCTTTTTAAAGTCTGTGAGAGAGAATAAACCTGAACTGTTATGTTAATGACAAAACCCTGCAGATGACAAAAAAATTACAATACCCAAAGGCCACGGCTATTGGTGCTGATACAATGCTATTGCTTTGTGTATCTTAGAAATATAATGAAGTATGGTGATATGATATGATATCATGTACTCAGAGAAATGAAGGTACCACATGGTACTTTTCTTTGTAGCTTTATTATAGTTTTACTCTAAATGACAGTTAAAGGTATAAAACTTGCACCCTTGATGGTACCACCCCAGAAACATGTTTTATTTTGGCACTTTTCTTTCTAAGCGTGCACGTTTTTAAACTCCATAATACACTTTGTCGTGGATATGACCTTTTGTCAGGTGAAGATTTAACATAAATCCAATTTGAGGTTCGGCTGAGAATACGCTGGCTGCATTAAATCAGAATACGTAAGTGAGGATTAACACAAAAGGGAGTGAGAGAGAAAAGAAAAGAGGAAAGAATGTCCCTGTGGGTCACATTTGACCTCCTGTAATCCTCTCAGCTCTCAGAAATATGGTGAATAGCTGAGAGCCGAGTCTGATGATTGTGCTCCACACAGTGTCTTCCGCATAGTCGAACCCCTGCCCCGGCCCTTAATCATCCTCAGGCGAAAAACAGTTTTGTGGCTTTGTGGTGGAATGAGCAACTGCTTTTTCTCTGTTTTTCATTGAATATAAATTCTGTTTGTGCCACTATTCCTTAATCAGGCCTGCTTGGTTGATTTCACATTCTCGTGCTCAGGCTGAACCCAAGTGAATCTCGTGACAGTTCCACAAGCGGAATATTGTGCTAAAGGAAAGGAGTGTGGGTTGGGACCCATTTCCGTTAAAGATGAATGACACTGCGGTTCTGTGACCTCGTATCACCGGATTCGTGGGTGGCGGACACTCTGGAAGGAGGGGGGGGGGGGGGGGGGGGGGGTTGTAGGGTAAATGGTGCCATTTTTTATTAATTTTTGTTAAAAAAAAATTAAATAGTACATGTATAAAGGATAAAAAAAAAAAATTAAAAAAAAATT
>CM074957.1:19894699-19906765 GCA_037577455.1 Pangasius macronema | reverse complement strand
TTTTGATTCCAAAAGGGTCAAAATGATTCATAAAAGATCAAATTCTGGATATAAAAATATAAAATACACTGTTTTCTATGAACACCATCTAGATTAAGGCCTACATTTGTAGACATTTAAGTCTACAGACCAACTAACATAACTATAAAACTCTATTTTACATTATATTCATATTACATTTGCGTTAAATGTATTATCTTGTATTAAATAAATAATTTTATTATCATTTTTCCTGTTGTGAACGTCACAGCTACAGGCCAAACCCACAGCACAATAGAGATAGTGGGCTAATTTGCTAAAATCTTTTGCTAGCTCGCTGGCTAGCCCGTTTTGTTTAAGAATTAACGGTTTAAAAATTAAAATAATCAGACTATAATTGTATAAAGGTGGTTTGTTTGTGTAGTTTCCAAATATAAACCTGTCTATTCGTCGAATTTAATTCAAATATTAGTTTTTTATGTGACGTTTTGGTCTAGCTAGCTAACCTAGCCTCAACTCCAATTCCACTTTGAACGAAGCCGCTAGCTTGTTAGCAGATTAGCTTGTGAGGTAAACTGCATGCTAGCTGTTTGACAGAAGGACTCTGCGGCTTCGCTGCTGCAGTTTTAACGTTTAAATCTTTGCTAATTATATAATTTAGTCACTACATTTGCTGCTAAGGTTTAGTGCAAATTAGTCAGTCTTGTAATTAACACCTAAATCACGTTTTCTGGCTTTAGCAAAGGAAAACGACTCAAAGTTGATTGAGCTAGATCACTTTTTTCTCGTTGAGGCTAAGCTAGCTAGCTACGACTGGGCTAGCTAGCTAGCTTGGCTAGCTTTTAAGCTAAATGCTTCTTACGAGAATGGACCTTTTGAGCCACCGATTTATGGATAAAATGAACAATAACATCGGAAGACTTCACTACGATTCTTATGATGGTGAGTGTTTGTAATGCTATCTGTGTTATTAGCTAGTTAGCTAAACAATCAATAGTTAGCGAGGGTAAGTGAGCTAGCTGCCTAGCTAGCTGTACAATACGTATGTAGCGCGTATAAGACTGACAGAAGTGATGATATAATGTTTGTTAATGAATAACAATATGAAAGGAGAATTAAAACTGTTTGTTCTTTTTTTTCTAAGTTAGATTTTCCTTCTGTTTTTTTGTTGAGTTTGAAATGATAGCTAGCATGCAAGGTTTAGCAAAAATGTCTTGTTTTGTTCTTTTGCTTACACACTTTTTGTTAAATGTGCTCCAGAATATTGACTTTTTTTTATATTAGAGTTCGATATTAAAGTCATACTTTCAGTTTATTTCTCATGCAGTGTTTAGCTGTCACAGAACTCTCAGGTTTAACTAGAAGGATTTTAAGTGAAACTGGAAATTGAGTGAAGTCGAGTGTTTTGCTGTTTCATTGTTTTTTATTGTGTGTGTGTGTGTGTGTGTGTTGTAGATGATTCCGGGGACTCCAGGATGCACACTTTGTCCTCTTCCACAGGAAACAGCAGGACAGGGACTCCGATAAGCCCGATTAAAAGGAAGTTTGATGATGTAGAAGTGGGGAGCGGTCAGGAGTACCAAAACGAACAAATGGCCAAGATGAGCTGCCTGATTTCCTCTCACCTGTACGTCTGAACTCCTGATGTATAATAAAGCGACTCTTTTCGCAGGACAGTGGCGTCGAAAGTTGTCAGATCTCGTCACAGAACTGATTTGCATCGTCACGGAATCGTTGCGAGCGTTTCATCTGCATACCAGAATGTTCACTGTTCCTTTAGTGAAGGAAGACGCTCTGAAGACACGCAGAACAGAATAGACAGTTATATTCATTATTATTAACAAAATCACTTTTTAATAGAAAGAAATCTTTGATCGCTTAGAAGACAAAGTGTCGTATTTATACATGTATGAAATTCTATATTTTTTTAAAATTTTTTTTTTACCAAATTCAGTGGTACTGAGGAGTCAGAGACACGAAGGCAACAGTTACAGATGGAATAACTCACCTTAAAAATAATTTTAATTATTGTAAATATTGTAAAGAAGAGTTTAAAACCGAGAACAAACAAGTTTGTGGCTAAACAAACAGTGGGGGTCAGCGATTGGCCGTCGGGAGCAGTGGGGGTCAGCAATTGGTCGTCAGGAACAATGGGGGTCGGCGATTGGCCGTCGGGAACAGTGGGGATCAGCGATTGGTTGTTGGGAACAGTGGAGATCAGCGATTGGTCGTTGGGAACAGTGGGGGTCAGCGATTGGTCGTCGGGAACAGTGGGGGTCTGTGATTGGTTGTTGGGAATAGTGGGGGTCAGCGATTGGTTGTTGGGAACAGTGGAGATCAGCGATTGGTCGTTGGGAACAGTGGGGGTCGGCGATTGGTCGTCAGGAACAGTGGGGGTCAGTGATTGGTCGTTGGGAACAGTGGGGATTGGCGATTGGTCGTCGGGAACAGTGGGGATCGGCGATTGGTTGTTGGCTTTATGCCCTGGTGGTGAGTCGCATGAGCCTGGTATAACCAGCAGCAGCGGTGTGAGCTGGAGAGCCGTATGGAGAGCAGGAGTGCAGATTTGTCTTTAGGCTCTTTTTAAATAAAGTCGTTAAAGGGCTATAAAAAGTTCTCTATAGTGAAAATCACTGCTTTATTGGGGTCCTGATGTTCACAGCACCTTAGTCCCTGAGTTTTGTCTCACAGAATATACAGAAACTACCTTTGAATGTTTAGTTCAAGCAGTTTGTACTGCACCTGATGTCACTTCCTGTCGTGTTGGTTCTAAGGGGAAATCCAGCGGACGGAGACACCAGGCCGGAACCCTGGACTCACAGCCACAACCCGTTCGAGCACGCTTCCGCCGCCATCAGCGGGCTCCACGCCGGCCGTCTGTATTCCCCGTTCCACTTCTACGCCATGGAGCAGCCGCTGGCTCTGACCAGAAACAGGAGCTCGGAAATGGACAGGCCCTCCTTGTCCGCAGAGCGGCAGCAGGTCAGTCAGCACTGATGGGAAAACAAACATTATACTACATAACTACCACATGGAGAGAGAGCCGAGCCGTGTTTGTGTATTTACTGTCGCTCAGAATCGTCCGTCGGTGATCACCTGCGCTCCGGCGAGCAACCGCACGTGCAGCCTCTCTAACTGCCACATGTCTCCAAACGCCGTCAGCAACGCCAAGAGCAAAGCTAACGGTAAGGACCGCTGCTTCACTCGGCGTAAAGCTACTCCGTTATCAAACAACTATAAAGAAATGAAAATACAAGAGACACAATGAAGTCATGTGTTTTATATGTAGGGGGAAAGTCTTTGTTTTTTAATATTTTGTCAAATGAATGCACAATTAAAATATATAAGATCACCCTAAAAGAAAAGTTTGGCATAAATATATACGTTTATAAATTTATATATATGCACAAATATCTAATTTTTCTGTTGCTCAAGATTGACAAGGAGTTTAGAAAATGCATATTGATCACACAACCGGATCACGGGTTCAAATATTCAATATTTAAAATGACAAATATGATCAAAGGTTATTCTGTGTGTGTGTGTGTGTGTGTGTGTGTTTGAGAGAGAGAGAGAGAGAGAGAGAGGGAGAGAGGGGTAAATTGAACCTGTGCTACCTTAAACACCATTTGAACATCGCCATCTCTCTCTCTCTCTCTCTCTCCTCCCCCTCTCTCTCTCTCCCTCTCTCTCTCTCTCTCCCTCTCTCCCCCCCTTTTCTGTCTCTCTCTCTCTCCCTCTCTCTCTCTCCCTCTCTCTCTCTCGTAGCCAACGCCGTGTGTGATCCCGTGATCGAGGAACATTTCCGCCGCAGTCTGGGGAACATCTACAGAGAGCCGGAGGTGGCGTCTAACTCCGTGTCCATCACGGGGTCTGTGGATGATCACTTCGCCCAGGCGCTGGGAGACACCTGGTTACAGATCAAAGCCAAGGGCAGCGGCTCCGGGAGTCCCGAGTCCACTTCCTAAAGAACCACAGAGCCCGTCTGAACCTTCTGGGTCGGTTTGTCCTGGGTTACACTCCTTTCACACCAAGTCTGAGCTCAGAAATTATTATTATTATTATTATTATTATTANATTATTACTGGATAAACACGCTCTCTTCTCTGCCCGATGTTGGATTTTTAATTTTTCTAGGCGTTTGATTGGATCAGTAATTTTTACCTTCATGATGTGTAGTTTATTACAAGTCACTAATTTTAGTTTCTTCGTTTTAAAATCCGTTAGCATTAACGCTGATGGAGATTCTTCTCTCTCTCTCTCTCTCTCTCTCTCTCTCTCTCTCTCTCTCTCTCATGAAGCTGACCTTAGATCATTAGGATCTCATACAGGATCCTATTAGATTACAAACTGAAATGGACACAGTTGTATAGGAACGAAGGCCCTGAATTTAAAGCGGCAGTATGTAACGTTTAAACCAGGGTTCTGTTCAAACACACTGAATATTGCAGAGTTTCCTGCACGTCGTGTTCTGCTTAACGCCACACCGCCCCCTAGTGTCAGGGTCTGATAACACACACCACTGTCAGCACTGCAAATCTGTGACTGTATGAAGAGCCATATATCAGACCGGAAAGGGGGCGGGGCTTAGCGGCTGTGCCTTGTTTGTGGGCGGAGCTTGTTGTGTAAACAGAAGCATGTGTTACATTGCACAGCTTTTCTACAGTGTATATATAAAAACCTTTTAACCATTTCAAACACTTAAGACGGATATTTAACCTGAAAGCTCTCTTCATCGCTGTGATGAAGCTCAGATCATCGTCTTCACTTGAACGCCACCTAGTGGCCATTTAAAGAAAAACAAAAACAAAAACAGGATATTTCACTGAATTCTCAGTCCTGTGGCGTAGATGACGTAGTGCTCTGATTAGCGTCACCCCGGTGCACGTACAGGAGAGCCGTGTCCCTCATTTCTGTCTTCCGATTGGAGAAACGTGTACAGGACTTGGTGTGAAAGGTACTTTTTTTTTTTCTTGAACAACAGATTTATGTGAGCAGGGCTGCGAACAAACATCAGTCATGGAGTTTATTTTCATTTATTATTTTTTTTTAAAGGGCTGCCAAAGACGCTTTCTACTATTCTGAAACATTTGCTGTATTTTATAACCGTCACAAACATGCAGATTTTTGGATTTAAATCAAGACAAAACAAAAATAAGCAACCTTCAGTCCCAGAGTATCAGCTGATTCTGTCTTCACACGAATCGTATTCTGGAGTTTTGATAATTTTACTGTTATAATTATGCAAAATTCTCAAGAATCCTGTAAGATATCCAGCATCCTGGGCTTTGGACCGAGGATGCGTTTAACTTTTCATCTCTAATACACACTCATTAACCTGACACACACACACACACACACACTCTTTGTCTATTTTATTTGTAATCTTTAATCTGCTTAAGTATGTACTTCAAATAGCTGGTATCTATTACACACAGACTTCTATCTTTATACCGTTCGTTCTTAGTTCTATTTTTTAATCAGTAACGGTTGTAGAAAGTCCTGCTGCTGGAACAGTGTACTCAATATATTTTTATAACAAATGTCTTTTAGATACGACGGCACCTCGCTTCGAAGCACAGCCTCTGGAAAGGCATTTACATGCAGTATACACAGCTTTTTAAATCATTATTACACTTATACAGATTTATAACGCTTTTTTACAGGACTGAGCGAGTGAAAAGCAGCGTTACAGCTCCGTTTCTTTATTACACTGCCGTGATATTTTCCCCACAAACTCCGCGTCCCGGGTTAGTGTGTCCTGCTTCTGGAGAGCCACGTGCCCATATCCACTTTTAATGTTTCATCATATTATTACAGTTCTTTAAAGAAAAGTATTTACTGCGCGTTTTTCTGATGCAGGAAATAGATTTTTTTCCGTAATGGATATAATTGAGTGCAAATTTTGCTTCTGAATGGAAAGAATGAAATGTCGCACTATATTACATCCTGCAAAAAAAATAAAAAATCAGAAATAATATCTTCACACACTATTTGATAAATTTCATTACAGCTGATGAAGGAAAACGTGCAGATTTGCCGCATTTCACACGTTTCCTGTTGGGAGCTCTGAATTTTAATACGGATTATCACTCAAAAATTCGCCTCCTTTCGTCCCCACAAATAAAAACTGCAGCGAACCAATCGACATGCGAATCGTGAGTGATTGACAGGTGCGTAGTTGCCCCGCCTTCTTCTCCGCACACCACGTTTCGGCTGGTGCTCTCATCTCGAGAGTCACGGTAAATGTTTTAAATTCACAAACAGCACCTTTTTTTTTGTCTGGAACAGGTGAAAAAAATGGTGAAAATTTAGACAAAAAGGTTAAATAGTCCCGTTACGGTCATATCTAACACTTTGAAAAGATTATTTTAACAATGATGAGGATTATAAGATGATTTGAGAACGCAAACGTTCCCCATCCTACAGCATTATTACTCTAACTGGCAGATCTGCACGTGTGAAACCCAGCACACTAAACGCCTCGTTGTTATAAATCAACACACACTCGGCCCTGGGGGTTTTCCTCCCCCCTCTATTAGGGTGCACAAACTTTTGCACTCAGTATCACTTACAGAGAATCTTAAAATCGATATTAAACCTCAGAGGCTCTACACAAACGGGGCAGATTTTACCTTTAAAAACAAAAACACTGCTGCAGCTTTGCCCAAATGAAACGTGATCAGTTTAATGTTATCATTTTTTTTTTTTTTTCAGTCCTGCGTATGAACCAGTTCACGTCCCACATTCCGGCTGTAATCGTGTCCGGGCCGGTTTTCCTCTCCCTGGGGCCGACGCCTGACGCTCGCTTATTTACACTTCCGTGTTCTCATTTTTCCGACCGCGAGTCAAGTTTGGAATCTGGAGTCTCTGTAATTAGTTCTCATATCGAATAAACAGATCAGATTTTCTCGTCCTGATAATCACCAAACTCTTACAAGCAGCGGCATCGTCGCACACGAGCTGTTCAGGGACACGTCCATAAATTAAGATGATATAAGCTTAGGCATTCAGCTAGGACAAAAGTAATGGCGCCCTATAAAAAGAGGAGGGGTCAGTGTGTGCCTGTGGTAGCCGCCGAGCCGCGTTACTGGGAGACTGAAAGAGGAGGTGCTCTTTCACCGTTTAGTCGCCATTTTGTCATTTTCAGCTCTCTAGAGCTTTGCCTTTTATGGAGATTTGTGGGTGTGGCTAAACATTAATGCTATGAAAGCGATTGGTATTTAACAGCCGAGTGGTGTTTATCAGCGCGTTAGTACGAAGAAAATCAAAAAGTTAACAAAATGTTTGTAAATCAGGAGTGGGTTTTTTTATTTTGAAAAACATTTACACAGAACTTTAAGTAAACGGTGGAAGAATCGATGTTGCTGCCTTCTGCTGGAGGAGAAAAGCTGCTCCAAAGTAAAGCTGCGAGTGGAAGTAGTGACGGTATTTCCACTTGTTTGTGATTATAAAAACTGTTTAAATATTTTTAAAGTCATAGCGCGGAATAGATTATTGGCACACGCTTGCTGTTGAGCTCCAGAACAAAAACGCTAAGCGGCCTGTTGAAACTGTAAAATGCTCATCATGTCATTAATATTTTAAAATAATTCAACATGTAGCGCGATGTTTTTCCGACACGCCAAAGCGAATATTAATTCCACCGAGGTTCTCAGACTTCCCTGGTTTTTATGTTTTTTTCTGTAAAGCGAAAACACTCTGAATTGTTGTGTAATATAACGCGACCATCGTTACGCAGTGCGTGATGAATGACCAGTTTTTATCTCTTGATTTTTACTTCACATTATCTTCATATTTAATATCCATTCGCATGCCTCTCATTTTCTCTCTCATTTTTTTGTTTTCTTGAAAAAAGTTGATCTTTTTTGTTTGTTTGTTTGTTTTTAAGGAACTGTCCGAGGTCAGTTGATTGCCAGAACAGTTTGGGGGGAAAAGTCTAAATATTAGCGGGAGGTTGGAGGAATCACGTGTGCGACGGCGCGTGTGTCGTACGCGGTTAAAGCGGTGAAGGGGCTGCGTCCTCGCTTTCTCTCCAAATAAATAGCCAGAATATCATAGCTAGTTTATATGTAACTCTATTTACTTATTTGGCTGTTTTTTTTTCTTACAAGTGCCACTTTTATATTCATTAAATGTGAGAAAATAAATAAAAAGTCTTTTAACAAACTTGTGTAATGACTGTTGTTGTTGAAGGGGGTGTGGCCTACTAACGTGACTCAGACTGAGTTTATCGTAATTTCGTTTCTGATCCTCTGAAAGACTCTGTATCTGGAATGTTCTGGAAGCTGCCATGAGCGACGTTTCATTAAAATCACGGTATTAATCGATTGTGAAAAAACACACAGGCCAGTGTGAAGACTGGAGGAAAGATTTATTACCAGATCTTCATATAAAAGTCTTCGTACAAAAACAAAAAAGATCAAATCCCCTGAAGGTCAGTTGCTCTTCTTTCTTAGAAAGATGTTTTTGAGAACTTTTTCCATCCCGAGGTTCTGTGGTTTGATTTAGGACGAGTCCAGAGGGACGGGGTGTGACACGAAAGGGACGAGACCCACCGAGTGATATGAAGAAACATGTAGATGGAAAAGCGTTTTGAGGAAGCCAGCGGTGAGGAAATGATCACGTGATGCCTCAAGCCTCAAAAAACAAACTTCAGCTCATTCTGGGTTAAAGCATCACTTAAGGATTCAGATGAAGGTTCGTCCAGAGAGACGCGAGCGAGAGCGTGTTAATGAGAGCCATCATCAGTTCCTCTGGAGTTCAGGAGCAGCTTCATCACTTCAAACACCACCACACAGTTCCTTTACATACCACCAGGGGGCACCATCCATCCGTCTATCTATCCATCCATCCATCTATCCATCCATCCATCCGTCTGTCTGTCTGGGTTCAGAATTTTTTTCTTCTAGTTTCTATATATTTCAGTGAAGAGCACCCAGTTAATCCTTAATCTGACTTTCCATCCTTCTCTCATGTTCTAGCTCTCAGTGAACAGAGTGCAGTGGAGCTCATTTCCTCCTGTTCTGTCCGTCATTACTGAGAGCTGCGTGTAAACGTCTCCTTTCTGACTTTTATCCTCCGTGTTGGTGAAAGCTGAAGCTTCTCGCATCCTTTATTTTGTGCGGCGTGTGTTGTGTAATTTGTTTTGTGTAATTTGTTTTGTGCGGCATGTTTTGTGTAATTTGTTTTGTGTAATTTGTTTTGTGCAATTTGTTTTGTGCGGCATGTTTTGTGTAATTTGTTTTGTGTAATTTGTTTTGTGCGGCATGTGTTGTGTAATTTGTTTTGTGTAATTTGTTTTGTGAGGCGTGTGTTGTGTAATTTGTTTTGTGTAATTTGTTTTGTGCGGCGTGTGTTATGTAATTTGTTTTGTGAGGCGTGTGTTGTGTAATTTGTTTTGTGTAATTTGTTTTGTGCGGCGTGTGTTATGTAATTTGTTTTGTGTAATTTGTTTTGTGTAATTTGTTTTGTGCGGTGCATTTTGTGCAATTTGTTTTGTGTGGCGCGTTGTGTACGGTGTGTTTTGTGTGGCACGTTTTGTACGGTGTGTTTTGTGCGGCGCGTTGTGTGCAGTGCGTTTTGTGCGGCGTGTTGTGTGCGGCGCGTTGTGTGCAGTGCATTTTGTACGGTGCGTTGTGTGCAGTGCATTTTGTGCGGCGCGTTGTGTGCAGTGCGTTGTGTGCGGCGCGTTGTGTGCGGTGCGTTGTGTGCGGCGCGTTGTGTGCGGCGCGTTGTGTGCAGTGCGTTTTGTGCGGCGGTCGTCACCGTCTCAAGATTTACATAATTACTTGTAGATTATTCGAGCTTTATCCATCCGTCTCCAGCTTCCTCCTCCTCTGAAGAGGATGTGAGCGCGTCCTCGGGGGACAGAATCAAAAATAGATCCTTTAAACAAGTGCAGTAAACACACACACACATACACACACANACACACACATACACAGTAAACGCACACACACGCACACACATGCGCACACACTCACACACACTCGCACAGTGCAGATGTAAGTGAAGTTGGCAGGATGGAGCGCTTCGGCCTCGCAGCTTCACTGCGTCAGCGCTGCAGTGTGTGACACTGAGCAGGGCTGAAACATGGAAAGGTGGAAGGTAAGAAGGTTCTCTGAGGTCTTTTCCATGGTGAGAACCGTGAGAAGGTGCAGAACCCTGACATGATGAGGACGGCACTGTGAGAGAGCTGGAGGCTCATTCAGTCTGTCAGCTCCACTCCTCTCTGAGAAAGGAGGAGAGAACGCAGTCGCGCCTCATCACCAGAACAGACACGGAACCTGTCAGTGTGCCTCAGCGTCGGAGAACCCGTCAGAGAACACGTCTGCTGCTCACACTCATCTTCCTCTTTTACTACTCCTTTTTATTTTTAAATGAATCCACTGGAGGAAGGAATGAAAACAATTAATATTTAATGAGCCCCTGTGTCCCTCAGAGAGAACAACAACACTCAGTCTCTTCCTGTGATGTCTAACAAGCCTGGAGACATGAGCAGAACATCTCAGTCTTCTCCTACATGCAGAACATTTCTGTTCCCAGGTTCGTGTACATGAACATCATCTTCACTTCACACCACACGGTTGAGTGTGGCTCCAGTCCGGAGACTGAAAAGGTGGAATTTTGTGTTCTGTAACCAGTTCTGTGACATGGATTTGCATTTTTGAGGTTGTTATTTTGTTAAAAACTCCATCTGTAACCTCCAGGCAGAGGAAACCAGGTTTAACTGGTACGTAGCATAATTCATCAACCAAAAATATTGGGTTTCTGGTACCCTGGTGTTCACATCACGCAGGACTTGTCATGGTTGTGTCACATTAACACTCTAGAGAAGAAGGCCCGTCAGTGTCTTCACCACCTCAGATGTTTAAGGGAATTTAATAAGGTGCTACGGAGCTTCTGTACCTGCACCATCAAGAGCATCCTGATGGGAAGCATCACAGCCTGGTTTGGGCACCAAGCTCCCTGACCTGCAGTCTATCCGCAGCAAGCGGTGCTGGACCAAGGCCAGGAAGATCGTGAAGGACCTCAGCCATCTGAACAATGGACTCTTATCTCTGTTGCAGTCAGGGAAGCGCTTCTGCTCCCTGAAGGACAACGAAGAGGAGCTTCTTCTACACCTAGGACTAGAGCTTGGACTCGCTCTCGACACCTGCACCACTGCAGATCCTGAGCCTGAAGTTTCACAGCATCGTTTTCCACAAACACCTGCACAGATCTGCACTTTATTCCACATACAGCCAGACTGTAGC
Source organism: Pangasius macronema (assembly GCA_037577455.1). NCBI lineage: Eukaryota > Metazoa > Chordata > Actinopteri > Siluriformes > Pangasiidae > Pangasius > Pangasius macronema. The sequence goes on along the minus strand of CM074957.1, from coordinate 19,895,528 downwards.
CTCTCTTCTTTTTCCACTCACTCACTCACTCACTCACTCACTCACCTGTTGTGACTGACACTGGAGACTCCTTCCATAAATGTTAAATAAACATCTCCTAACAAAAAAATGTCTCCACATCAATGATTTCACTTTGTTAAATAACCTGTTTTTTTCCATCTGTTTATTGTTAGTCCCTGTGTATGAGCTGTTACTATAGAAGCGATAACGCATTGATAGAAACCTGGAGCCGTTATACACAAACACACGCCATGCACAGCTTCTGACCAATCAGATTCCAGCATTTAACAGCTCTATGGTACAAGGTCAAATAATTGTAGTTGTTTGTATATTTGTATGTTTAGGTTTATAGTTGTTTATCGAAATCTGATTCACTGAAGGGGAAAGGACATGACGTGAAAGATGTGCTTCTGTTAGCGTTTACTTTCACTTCATGACACTTCATCTACACGAACTTTGACCTGTGGATTCAGGAATTTCGTGAGCCAATAGAAATCCAGAATCAGACGCACATGATGGCCAAGTGTGTGTTGTTTTTTCTGTAGGAATTAAACTCTGAGGCTGATGCTTCACTTCACTCCTGAGAGTTTGTTTAATGAAACCCGAGCTGTTCTCCTTTAAGACTTCCTGCTTATAGAAATGTATAAATGGAAGCTGGAGCTTTTTTTTCTTCCCTCTGAGCCTCTTTTCTCCGTCGTCTTTTGTTTGAGTCTATTGTGTGTCTCGTTCTTGAGGAAGCACTCCAGCTTGCACACTTCGCTTCTGACCTCAATAGTGTGCACATTTCACATTTCCATAAAAACCAACAGGGATCAGGATTTCAGCTCTT
>CM074957.1:19858233-19888071 GCA_037577455.1 Pangasius macronema | reverse complement strand
CCCCCCCCCCCCCCCCCCCCCCCCCCCCCCCCCCCCCCCCCCCCCCCCCCCCCCCCCCCCCCCCCCCCCCCCCCCTTGTAGGATAACTGCTTCCATTTTGTCTTCATTTGGTTTAATAAGAAATGAATTAGTCCATGGATAGAGGAGTCCAATATAAATGTACACACTATTTAAAACAGATACAAGTCATATGCACTTTTTTTATCCTTTTATAGTTACACTTAATGTTGTGTAACATCCACAAAACCAGTAGTTCCTGTTATCATTCTCTCACCAGCCTCTCTTTTTTCTCTCTTAAAGACAATAAGGAAAAAACAAAACACAGCTTACCAAGAAACCTCAAATCCACAAAACGTTCATGTTTATTTAACATTTAAATACGGAAGGAGTCTCCAGTATCACTGTCAGAGGTAAAGCTGTAAAGTTTTCCGACACCCTTCAGGACAGAGGAGTTTACACTCTGTGGTTTCTCAGTAACATGACAAGCTGCAGCGTGTTTTGTTTTTGTTTGTTCGTTCATTTTTTTTTTTTGTCTTATTAATTTCAAGAGAGGCTGGTGAGGGAACGACTGTTTATAGCTGCTGTAGCATAAGAGAGAAGACAAGAAATGGAACTATAAATGGATAGCAATTCAACGTGTCTTTCTTTAGTAAATAAAAAAATTGGAAATGTTGGCAACTTGCTGTACTATTAGAGGAAATAAAACACTTCAGGACATGCAGTTCTAGGAAAATAATCAATCCATTGATTAACTTTAAATGTTCTTAGGACATATAATTGAAGTCAATAAATTAATATTCCATGCAGTGCACTCTTTTTGGCACTTTTGAACCCTAAACAGAAGTTTTTGTTTCATATTGTCAGTGTAAGGGATTTTTTATGCATTTTTTTGGAGCCGTGTCAACTCTTGTGTGTTTTCTGGCCTCATCAACATGCTGTTCTTTTGTTGTGGAAGCAAACCCGCTGTGTACCGTGTCAAACGTGACGTTCTTTGATCAGGATATCGAGTATAATCAAAAGTCCGCCCCCTGGGGCCTGAATTCTTCCAAGCCTCTATGAATTTGGAAATGTCGAAGGGTAATGAAAAATGTGACAATTTGACTAGATTAATTAATTTTGGATGGAAAACTGTTTCATGCCTGAGGGGGACGTACGCGCACGTGGTGCCGCGGATGTGAGGCGAGCCGGTTCAGGCTGAAAGACGTCACGGCACGGGCGTGTTACTGAAGCAGACAGGCTTTTATGCACGAAGGCCATTGTGAACGCTGAGGCTCCCACGTTCTGCTGCAGCTGACTTTCTTTGCACACTTTAGAGAGCTTTGTTGAAATTGGAGCAGTTCCTAAGTAAACGCATGCCAAGTGGTCTTAAGAGTGCTATTATTTACGCAGACGTTGTACTTAAGCCATGGAGAAGGACTCGGCTTTGGGGAGTTTGCGAACGGAGCAGGCAAAATGAGAACACACAGATAATCTGGTTTGTTTGGAGCGTGTTGTGATGATCGGATCATTTCTGAGGAAATAAAGAGAGGGCTGTGGATAAAGTCATGAACGTAGCAGAAGGCACTATATCCGAGTAATGCATGCAGAGTATCATTGCGTTTGTCTTGCTTTTAGGTGTGCAGTTTTTCGAGAGAAACAACTGGCATTATTGCGGTATAAGCCTGAGGTAACTGTACTGTTACCTAGCTCTGTTCCTTAGTAGCTCAATTCTTGATACTGATTGGTCAGAAGCAAGACAAATCAATGCACTCAGGGGCAGTCGTGGCCTAATGGTCTGAGAGTCAGCCTTGTAACCCGAAGGTGAACCTGAAGGTGGTGGGTTCGAGTCTCGGGTCCGGCANAGTGAATGACCAGCGCTCTCTGCCACCCTCAATACCACGACTGAGGTGAGACCCTTGAGGCACCGATCCCCCAACTGTTCCCCGGGCGCCCACTGCTAAAATGGCTGCCCACTGCTCCGGGTGTGTGTGTTCACTACTGTGTGTGTGTGTTCACTGATGTGTGTGTGCACTTGGATGGGTTAACTGCAGAGCACAAATTCTGAGTATGGGTCACCACACTTGGCCAACGCAGCTTGTCATGTTAGCAAGAAGCGTAAACTCGCCCCTAACAAAAGTTACCACTTTAACTCTGACTGTTACAAAGCGCTGACACTGGAGACTCCTTCCATAAATGTTAAATAAACATCACTGTCAATTGTTAAATAAACATCACCATTATCGTTGCTTACACACGTTTTTTTTTAAAATTCTTTTGTGTTTATGTGTACTGTTCGCCAAACACGTCCCTGTGAATGAGCTGTTACTATAGAAACAATTTGCAGCTACAATACTGTGAGAGAATTAATCAACATCCTCCGACCAATCGGAATCCAGGATTCAATAGCACTGTGATATAAACTGCTTTATTTGTCATATGATAAATTGACCTTAAGGGAGGAGATGAAAGAACAGAGGAAACATTCATTCATTTAGCTAGAGTTTTTTTTTAATTGCTTTAATTGCATTGCAAAATGAAAAATTAACCTCTGTGGCCATGGTGGGTCAAAAGGAAGCAGGATGTTTAATGTTCCACTCCAAGTCAAAAAAATTAGCTGTAATAGGCGATAATTATTATACACTCAGCTCGCTAATGCGGCTGCACACTAGCCAACCATTCCAAACATGTGACAGTGATGAGCTCATCGTTCAGGTGCTCGGGCCCAGCTTATGATTTACAGCATGTCAACGTTAATGTATGCTTCTGCTACAGCTTTTTTCCCCACGGCGTTTTCCTGATCCGTCGGGCATTTTCGTGATCCGTCCACGTTTTTGCTCTGATAAAACATTGCAGAACTGTGGGTACGAGTGGGTGTGTGCCTGCGCTCTGGACTTTCTGATCTAGTGCAGGCCAAAGCACTTTTCTGCTGTGGATTTATCGCCCCCCTTCCCCCCAGGTCCAGGAGCTACTTCATTCACAAATTTATACTCAGTCAAGAAAATATCAACAGCGTGACAGACGCAGTCCAAAGAATTTATTGCAGTACATCGTAATTATTCCATCTCTTGAAAGGATTCTGTCTCAGGATACTGTAACGTTGAGTCATTTGTGAGTCAGGACTCAAACCTTGGTGACATTCTGAAGAAAAATTAAGCTTGAATGTACATAGCTAGTAGAGTTAGCTTGTTTTGCCAAACAATGTAACTCAGTAACAACCAGTTACTGGAGGCCACACCCCCAAAGACAAGTGACACAAGAAACACAAAATAGTAAAAAATTTGAACCTATCACACCTAATATGCAAATTATTACAGGATAATGAGGTCTGACCAAGAAGAATTATGGTAAACTCTCTAGCTAGCTAGATAACTTTGCTGATGCTGGTGATGAAACAAATCTCGGTTGTTATGCCAACATTTGTTTTATTTTGACTGGCTGTTAAATAAACCTCTGAGAACAAGATGCTGCGTCTGCCAACCTGCAACAAATGCAAGTTACTTTACTAGCTAGCCGGCTAGCTAATTGGGATAGCAGAAAGACATGAATATCATGTGTGTTTAGATATGCTGCCATGCTTGAAATGTTTCTTGGGCAATGATTCGAATGGAATCTGGTCTTTCCATGTTTTCAGTAACATTCCCTCAGTAGGAAGCAGAGCACTTCTTCCTTGAGTGAAATCTCCCATGAACCTGTAACACCATCTTCCTTTTTTTTAGCTAATCAGGTTATTGGATTTGTTCAGAAGAATCCCAGTCCTCAATGGCTACAGCACTTCCTCAGAGCAGAAACCTCTGAAAGTTAGCGATCATGCTAAATATCATTACAGCCAGGCCTCGTGGTGGGCTCACGTTGGGCGTCTCGGATGTAATCACACACCAGACACTGTAATCAGAGCAGCCGTGCCGTCCATCATTGCACTAACTGGCTAATTGGGTCCACCACGTCACCGCCATTCCTCAGGTGGGACTCACTGATTGTAGGTGCCGTTTGCTAGTCACTGTGGAGCATTTGACATTTCATCAGTGAAATGTGTTCTTCCTGAAGGAAGTGACCCAATACAACATGGAGGTCCTTGCACTCATTGTTTTGGCAGTACAGTGAGCCGAAACCGTAATATTCTTAGCAACGTGGTGAACTTTATTCACAATCATTTAACTTCCTTTCTCGTTGAAGTCTGGTCTTTTGTCTTTGGTCCTCTCAAGCGTTCGACTTGCTCGCCGTTTTCCGTGCCCTTTGTGAAAGAAGGTTATCTTAATGATCATGACATGGATAAATGAACTGTGCTGCAGTTTAGATTTCTGTTAGCGTAAAAGTCTAAACAAAAAATGGTGGCTGCAGGGTGAGGGTTGAACTCTGTGGACGGACTGTTTATTCTCGAACGCTAAAGTGCTTATTTTTCAGGCCCCCGTCATTTAAGCTACTTGACATTCTTCCCGAGTCACTATCAGCCTCAAAGGCACCATATCTTAATAAACAGGAAACAATAAAAGCTGAAGTGCCTCGACGGTTCAAAGTGACTCGTGGTTAATAAGAGAGGTGTGATGCGTTGTTTGACAGGAGCAATGCTACAGGGCCCAGCTGTAACGCAGGAAATATGTGTTTTTGGTGTATGTTCAACCTTTTACTGTTAAAAAAAGGCCATCTTCTTCCTGTAAACATTATGAGATCATGTCGATGACCAAGGCTGAGTTTCCTGAAAAGGTTGTAACACAGAAAACCATGTTTTGTTTTTCCACAGTTTAAATGACTGGCCTCTGCTTGTCACTGGAAAACTCTTTTCATCACCACTTCATAACATCTGAGAGAAGAAAGCTTACAGTACTGTTTTTATCCAATGCTATTTTATATTATTTTATCCCAGGCAGTTTTTCCATAGCACAAAACCCAAACAGGAACCAACAAACGGTGCGGTTCTCCTTCATTTTCTACTGGAACAATCACCATGACAACATCATTATTAGGTTCAAGAGAGAAGAAGTGCTTGTATTACCATTTGACTACACAGTGCATTATTATGGGAGTTTTTCCACATAGAATCCCACAATGCACTGCTTATGGTTAGTCTTTAAATGTACAGAATACCCATAATGCACAGGGAGTAGAGGGGTTGTTCCTTTGTCTGATTAACCATTTGCTTCTCCGGCTTGTATCAATTGTAGTGAAATTACTGAAACAAAACCTTAGTGTTAAAAGGTTTTTAAATTTTGGCAACAATAACAACACAAAAATAAAATCAGCAGCATGCTGAATTCAATTGATTTTAATTGAAATTACTATGAAACTAAATTTATGTTACATCGTAAAGATTTTACCATAAAATGACCACATTGTTATTAAAAACAATAACATAATGAACAATTCATTTTGATAAATAAAATAAATTATATATTTTTTTAAAATAAAATTTCAATTAAAATTTAAATCTGTATTGCCGAAAATCTCAAAAATAATAATAATTTTGCATTTCCAAAAATGCTACCATAAAATGACCAGAAAATTATTTTTTAATTAATGATGATTCAATTTGGGAAATAAAATTAAATTTAAAAATTCAATTAAATTAAATTTAATGGAAAGTTTTTAATGGAAACCTATATTGCAGAAAATATGGGGGGAAAATTAAGTATCATTACCATAAAAGCATCAGAAAATGACTCTGATTAATAACAATTCTATTTAATAATAAAAAAAATAATTAAATTAAATGCCCATTTTTAATTTAAACCCATATTGCCCAAAAAAAATGAAAGCAACATTATGAGATGATAAGTAAATGATTTTGATTAATAACAATTGTATTTAATAAATAAAGTTAAAATAAAATTATGCATTATAAGTATTTTTTGCAGGAAAAAAAACAACATATGACATCAGACAAACAATGCTGCTAGCTCCGCCCACAAATACAGTTCATCCCTGTTGCTGTTGAACAGAAACCATCTAGCTGGAACCTTTAGTACTGGACTGGTGGCTGATGGGAAAAGCTTTGAAGGCAAACATTTGGTTCTTTTTTTTTCCTCTCGCTATTTTCGATTTCTTTATGTGCTTGACAAACCGCACTCAGAACACACACGGCGGATTTGACACAATTTCCTACAGACGATGTACTTACACTTTTATGAGCTTATTTCTGCCGGTGGCGACGAGATGTAATGAGTTTCGAGATTCCAGCAGATATATCGAGTTACAGCGAGGAAACACACAGCTCGTCAGTTCCCACAATGCTGCAGCTGTCTCAAACACACACACACACACACACACACACACACACACACACACACACACACACTTATTGTATTGTGCCACATGGAGGGGAAAAAAACAGAAGAGGTTTCCTGGGCAGCAGCTGAAATCAGAAATCCTATTACAGAAGCTTTTTATATGGTTTATTTGCAAACATGTGTGTCTTTGTACAGCGTGGCCTTTCAGGCAATAAAACAGCATCACCTGATGTTCCCGACGCGCCAGAGGACATCACGGGTGGACTGTCTGAATGTCATTCACAATCCGCCACCTCCATTCATTACCTCTTGTTTTTTTTTTTTTATCCAACAGCCTCATCTCGTCAAAACGGACATCTGTTTCTATGGCTGTGTACGATGCTGGTCTTTGTGTTTATACAGATCTTTTTTCCTTTTCTGCGGGATGGGGATCTCCCTGAAAGGAAGGAAACACATGCACTTTAATGAGGATGTGTATTTCCCCAGTTTGGAAAGCTATTATAAACCCTGCCAAGGGTATAAACATTAAAAGATAAGCTGGATCTTTAATGTTAACACACATGTGTGGAAGGAGTGTGCTTACGCAGCTGATGAAGGACTTCCTGAGGAATTGTACTGTTCCTCATGAAGATGGAGCAGAATATCACTTTTTCCCAAATAAAGCAATGAGTTTCTAATGATAGAACTGGAAAAGGAGTACAAAGGGGTACAAATAATATAACAAGCAAACGCTAACCTAGCAAGTGAAATGTAATCAGTTGAGTGAAAGGTAATCTGGTGAGTGAAAGCTAACATAGTGAGTGAAAGGTAATCTGGTGAGTGAAAAGTAACCTAGTGAGTGAAAGGTAATCTGGTGAGTGAAAAGTAACCTAGTGAGTGAAAGGTAATCTAGTGAGTGATATGTAATCTATTGGGTGAAAGGTAATCTAATGAGTGAAAGATAATCTGGTGAGTGAAAGGTAACCTAGAGAGTGATATGTAATCTATTGGGTGAAAGGTAATCTAGTGAGTGAAAGGTAATCTGGTTAGTGAAAGCTAACATAGTGAGTGAAAGGTAATCTGGTGAGTGAAAGGTATCCTAATGAGTGAAAGGTAATCTGGTGAGTGAAAGGTAACCTAGTGAGTGATATGTAATCTATTGGGTGAAAGGTAATCTGGTGAGTGAAATGTAGTCTAGTGAGTGAAATGTAATCTGGTGAGTGAAAGGTAATCTGGTGAGTGAAAGGTATCCTTCTGAGTGAAAGGTAATCTGGTGAGTGAAAGACAATCTAGTGAGAGAAAGGTAAACTGGTGAGTGAAAACTAAACTACTGAATGAAAGCTAATCTAGCAAATGAAAGGTCTGTTAGTGAGTGAAATGTAATCTAGTGAGTGAAAGGTGAAGTGGCGAGATGAAGCTAATCTGTCAAGTGAAAGTAACATAGTGAGTGAAAGCTGTGGAAAATTTGTCAATAGCTGAAAAAGCTGAGATGAACTGTCAGTCATTTGAACTGGATACTTGAAAACTTGTAATATGCTCATGTCATGTCAAAATGACAATAATCACAAGTTTCTGACTCGTAAAACATCTTATTTTGATGTCTACCAGTTTTTCTTCTGAAGGCCCTGACTTAATGTTAACCTAGAGAGTGAAAGCTAACGTGGTAAACTAGCGAGCAGAAGAAGTGATTGAAAGCTAACCTAACTAGACTAGTAAATTCACCAATTTACACCACCGTAAAATGTGAACGTGTAAGCTAGTTTATAATTCAGAAGCTGCTGTTTCCTATTTATAAATATGACTTTGTCAGAGTTTTTAATTATTTCTTTCGTAAATTATATGAATAGATTATCAAGCTCTGCAGGTGAGCTCCATCAGGTAGTAGCAGGAGCTGAAGAATCTCAGTAGGAGTGGGCAGATTAAAAAAAAAAAAACAGACAGAAAGCTCCAACTCCTTGATCAGATTAATTTTGCTTTCCAGTTTACATCAGCGTTGCCAGGAGCAACAGCTAATACAGATGCCACATTGTACATGCAAAACAAAACAAATCAAACATTTAACTTTTAATCACACGTAGCACAGTTATCATTCACGTAAAGGGATGTCTGAGAAAAAAATGCTCTTTCATGACTGAATCTTTCACATACACACCAGCAGTGTTTTGTACTGAAGCTGGAAAAAAAGATGTTTTTATTGAATGCTGATGAAGTAAATACTCCCCTGCCCGTGCCCTTCAATACAGCCTTTCAGTCACGGGATTAAGCTCATGCACCAACTCTTATAACATCTTAAACAAGCTCTTTTCGTAGACCGCCTTGAGTCCTGGTCTTGGAAGATTGCACGTCTCATTAGCATACTTTATTAATGGCAACTGAGCAAGCTATGCTAGCCCTGTTTTGTGCATGTAAAAGATTTCTAATCAGATGAAAGCTCTATATAAAGAATGGCTCTCTCCGGGGTTAAAAAAAAAAAAAGTGATGAAGCGAATGCTCATTTCGCAGGAAGATTAATCAAACCTCCACAGCACCTTTGATACTCCCTTTCCAATTCAGATGCCCTTCTGCCTGCAGATAAGGACTGCACCGAAGACGTGAGAAGGAGCAGCGTGTGATAAGATAAGGGATCAGCCCCAGGCTGATGATGGCGATTCGTTTTCTTCTGTTTTGTGTTTGGAAAGAAGGAGTGGTATGAGGGTGAGGCCATGGAAACTGGATCTTCTGACCAAAAAAGTTGGTCAAAGTGGTGGGAGGAAGGGGGGGTCGGGAGGTTGGGGGTTGGCGTACCCTGTGCATCTGGTGATGGGATCCTGTTATTGTTTTTAGGGAAGGAAGGCTCCAGCTCCATGGGTCCTTGACCAATTAGTCACTCCAGCATGGAAACAGAATTAGGATGAAGCTGTTTTGTCCACTTTGCGGGGAGATATCTGTTCAGAATAGGAAACGGTTATGTCCTCCGATGTTAGACGTATTAACGTCATTTACTATTAGGTTAATCGGCATCAGATTACTTCATCCATGCTCATAATGCGTTTTATTTCATCATTAAAAGTTAATAGCTCCTTTAGTTTAAGCCTTATATTTGCCAAAACTGTAACTTTAATTGGGCTTTAAAAAACACATTACATGGGATTTGAATACTAGCCATTCTTGTGGAGTTTTCTGTGATTTTTCTTACTTACTTCAGCTCACGAAGGTCTTTATGATTCGTACATGAAACCGTGTAATGAATTATGTTGTTGTACATGGTTGTGAAACTGAGAACACAAGTAAAGGTTAGATTTAGAAACGAATGCCACTGAATGCATTTGACCCACTGACCATGGAGGACCACCTTGTGCAAACATAGCTGGTATGTGAAACTGTGTGACTCTGGGAATGCCATATATTTCAGGGTTTTTTTTTCCTTCTCTTCCAAACCTAAATCAATTCCTCAACTAAATACCAAACGCTGCATAAGTTGAATTCGAATTAAACTGCGCAATTCAGAGCTCCTTCACTTTTGTTGATGATTGTACTGTGCAGATAAAGGTGTGGATTTCTTTCCTAGGAAGGTTGTCAGAAAGGAATGGCGCCTTGTGCTAAGGTAGTATCAAGTTCCCTACAGCTTCCCGAGAAATGGGAACTGTCAGCAAAATGGGCCAAGACGTGAATGGCAGCTTGGCTGTCCCACCTAGCCGAGCAGCTGCTCCAGGCCGGAAAAGTAACCAGATCAACAAACCCAATCTGGCGAGCATCTCACACTTTCAGCTAATGTTTCACACATAGGAAAGAAAATGTTAACTTGTGGGATCTATTCTCTGTAGTTCTGGTATTTTTAAGATTTAGACTGGCTGAGGAATTTCCTATCAAAATTGTACAGTACCAGTAATATGTTGGACTGTTACACACACCTGAGGTTTAGAACAACGTGGCACCAATAGTGATAGGTTGGGATGAGCTATAGCCTGTAGGGATAGGTTAGGATACCTTAGAATCAATAGTGGTGGTTTAGAATGAATTTGACCCAATAGGGATGGTTTGGGATATCCTGGAACCGTAGAGGATAGTTTAGGATTATTTGTACCCAGAAGGTGTAGTTTGGTTTGGTTCCACCAGATCATCTGTAATGAACCGAATGCAATAGTGATAAGTTGGAGTAACTTGAAATCAGTAGGGATAGTTATGGAAGATCTGGAGCTGTTAGGGCTAGGTTGCAATACTTCAGAACCTACAGGTATGCTACAGACAAAATAGAGATTGACTGAGATGACTTGGGCCCAATGTGGAGATAGTTTAGGAATACTTGGACCCAAGGAGATAGTTTGGAAGGATATGGCCAAACCAATAGAGAGGGTATGGGATGAATTGGCTCAAACAGGAATAAATAGGGTAACCTGGGATAGGTTGAGATGCCTTAGACCCAGTAGAGATGGTCTGGAATATCTTGAACTTGACAGAGATGGTATGTGAGTTGGACTTCAAGGGATATTTTGGATAGGTGTTTTAGGATGAGTTGGACCCAAAAAGGGATACTTTGGGAGAATGTGGTTCCAGCAGATTGTTTGGGATCACGTGAATGCAACAGGCATAGTTTGAAACAATTTGGCCCCAATAGGGATAGTTAGGGAAGACCCAGAACCAGTACAGGTAAGTTGGACTCAGTAGGAATACTTTGTAGGTATACTTTTTATACTTGAACCTAGTTAGATTTGGACCCAAACAGGATGGTTTAGGATTATTTGCCCCCAATGGATGGCTTGGATCCAGTAGAAATGTTTTAGGATGACTTGAAACCACTTGGGCCTGATAGAATTGGTAGCTCGGATGACCAGAACAGATTGGTTTGGTATGACTTGGATGCAGTAGAGATTGTTTGGGATGTACATTTTCTCTGACCAGTCAACTATGCAGTTACACAGTTTTGTATTTTCTTTCCCTGACCCTTAATTAGAATGTGCCCCATGATTGACCCTGTGACCCTGACATACCAGAGTCAATTGTCATGACATGCTAATGTATGTTCCTTATTTCTACAACTTGAATGAGCTGTTATGAAAGTGTAAAATCCGGTCCACACCTGAAATCCCACAATCCCACAATCCCACAGTAAGTCCAAATGATGTATTTCACACACAGTCTTTTTAACACACGCACACACACACACACACACACACACACACACACACACACACACGTTCCTCTTTAAGAAACACACATTCCTTTAACCCTGTGTGCTGTTTGCTTAGGCGCAACATGTCTTGTCCGTCGTAGTTTCTTCAGTGACATGCATAGAGCTCAGGAAACGCAGGTCACACAGCAGATGTGCCTTCAGCAAGAGGACAAAACACACTCGCTTTCACAACAGGAGAGGATCAAACAGAAAGGAACCAGGAGTGCTAAACTCAGGTTTTTAAACTTACAGTGCAGGAATAGAGGAGACTGTGTGACTCATAAGATACTAATTGTACTGAGAATAATCCTTAAACAACATTTACGCAGCAAATAACATCAAGCTGATCATGTCAGGGATTGTATTCACCACTAGGGGGCAGCGAGAGAGTTCATTAACACGCTTGAAAAGAACAATGTTTTCTTTCATTCTTCGAGATACTGGCAGTTATGTCTCTGTGTTCTGAAACGAACTGTATGCAATCTCTTTGTGTATCATTTAATTACGTATTATTTAATAGGAGTTTACACGACACGCCGAATGAGCAGAGCATTTTAAACAGGCCTGAGGATAAAGAGAACAATAATTAAGAGTCAGCTGAGTGTCTGGTGAAGCATGAAAAGGAATCAAGCAATTAATATATTATTTTCCATTTCGTTTAAAGTTCAGGAGCTACAAATATAGAATATAGATATCAAGGCAATAGAGACAGTTAAACAATATGTAAGGAACAAAACACCCACAACTGAAAACAATAACAGGTGGTGTCACTAATTATTGCCCATTCTTATTTTTGTTATTGTTATTTAATTAAAATTAAATGATGTTAATTATTTATAGCACAGAAAGACACATCATACTATTTATGCATTCATTCATAGTTACATGTAATGTTGTGAACCGTCCATGAAATACGTTAGTTCCTGTCACTTACGCTACATCCTCTCACCATCCTCTGTTTTTTTTTCTCTCTCTCTCTTAAACTCCTCCATCCTGAAGAGATTTTCAGAAAATTTAACATTACAGCTTTACGCACCAAGGAACATGTCAAAACATTAGCTTACTAAAAATAGATTCATTGCTAATCTCTTAAACGTTAGCTAGCATGATACGAACTATCTGAATGCTAATCACTAGGTGTTCCAATATGAAATGTTGTCATTAATGCCGTGATAGGTACTAGATCTCACGTTAATGTTTACATGAAGCTGTCTCATGCTAAAAAAAACCACCTTCTGTCTTTACAGTTGTGTAATTATATAGAGATAATACAGTGATGACTGACAATTTGACTAATAAGTGAGTCAAAAGGTTTTTTTTTTTTTTTCAAATGTAGTGAGTAAAAGCCAAAAGTATTAGAAAAACTCGACATTGTAAAGTAATTGTACTTTGTCTGGACTAAAGAAGCCCCCTGTTGGTCCCCCAGTCCCTTGTTTGATCCCGCCAGGAGGCTGATCCCGAGCGACCCTTACACAAGCGCCCTCTCATCAGGGAACAACGGTGGGTGAAAAGGGAAATGCTGATCTGGCAACCCAGCTGATCCGGAACGCCTTTTCCTCCATATTAGCATGGATCAGAGCTACAAATGAGACCTTGTGTTGTTAATGGGGGTCAAAAGACGGGGACATTGGAGACGGGGGAAACACCCTGGGGTCTGAGCGCTCACAGAATACAGAGGTTCTCTTGAGCGTCGTCTCAGGACTTCAATTCGAAATGCACAGCAGATGGCTCGGGCTTTCGGCCATCTGAGTCACCCAGGGTTGTGTTCATGTTTTCCGTAGCTTATTTTTGCTGGCTGAAAAAATCATATCAGTTTGAACTGGGAAAAAAAAGCATAGACATTGATGAGAATTTTTAGGAGAACATTTTAGGGGAGCATTTCCTTGATATTTGTGGAAAGGTTATCATCCAGGAAATTCTCTTTGCTAGATAAAGCACAGAATGCATACATTGTTGTTGGATACAGTGTTGTTAGGCTTGTTCGATAATTGCTCTGGGCAGGTGTGAATCGATCTCATCCTTTTTTTTATTATTATTATTATTACTAGGAACATACTAACGTGCGTGTCCTGACCTGCTCAAGCATGTTTACGTGTTGACACCTGTTGAGAACACACATTCCCACACGAGGCTTTCTTTAAGGGAGTCTGTAAAAAAAGACTGGCCCTGATATTACAGTTTAGAAATATTATAATCATTTAGATACTGTCACATGGCCTCTGCACATATGTGTTCTGTAGGGATATTAACATATATATTACTTCCAGTGCCTTGCATAAGTGATCACTCCCCCCTTCACTGACATTTTTCCAAATTTTTAGTGTCATAACCTGGAACTGAAATGGACTTAATTGGGATTTATGAAGCATGGTGGTGGTAGAATCATGTTCAGAGTCACTCATGGCCCTTTGAAAGATGGCTCCTCGGCGCAGTCAAGGTTTTGTATTATTTCCTTTTCACTGATGGATAGTTTTCAGAACAACTTGTCCCAGACTTGTTTTGATTGCTGCTTGGACTTCATGATGCTGTTTTCTTAGCTATGTTGTCTATCAAACTCTTCCAGGAACAGATGTATTTATATTGAGAGCACATGACACTTTAATTGCATACAAGTAAACTCCATTCAGATAATTATATGACTTCTTGGGGCTGCAGGTCACACCAGAATTAATTCAGGGCTGAAATGGGGCGAATACTTATGCAATCATAACATTTACTACTTCATTTGTAAATAATTTTGCAAACTATAGACCCCCCCATTTCAATATCAATTCATGACGAATAATCCAGATAAAGTTCATTTCAGTTCTAGGTTGTAACACTACAAAATGCTGAAAAGTTCAAAGGGGGTGAAGACTTATGCACGGTATAGAGGTAATAAGCGAGACTCCTAAAGATTTTACTGTTGTATTGTTTCATTTCTAAAAGCCTGGTTCAATCCGAAGTCTGAAATACAGAACAAAACATGAGGGCATAAAAATCATGGCCTAGCTGCCAATTTGGCACTTTCAGCTTAATAACATTTCCCGCATGAACGATTCCACGTCTTGTTGGTTTTTATTTTTAACACAGACTGGAGCCGACACTGAAACACAGTCTGAACTTAATGGAATATAAAAGCGGCTGTAAAATGATCCACTTTCTTTTCCTCATTTGTAACTGACTGCCAAAGTAGCATGTAGCGTGTTATGTCTTGTAGCTCTGAGGTAATATCCAGTCTCTGTGAAGACACAGGGTGGGCAGAAATAAGAGTGCTGTGAAATTAATGTGTGACTAATGTAATAAACTAAGTAAACATTAGCTAGCTAACACATACTGAATATTTTTTAAGAAGTTAGCCAACTGTTAGCCAAGGTGAAACTAGCCTAATAATAAATCAATTCATTTTCACTAACAAACCTAACGCTCATGTAAGCTATGTCACCAGTGCCTCAAACAGCTAGCTAATTTAGCTAACATTAGATACCTACTTTGTTTCCTTTTAGCTAGGTTGCTAACATAAGTATTATACAGTTGTACAGTTAGATAATGTCAATGTTTTTGTCATTACAGGTATGTTCTGTAAACGATTTGTAATTTATATAGTATTTATTACTTAAACGTCAGTCATTTCTGAAACAATTTGATTACATTTTGGTTTTGCTAACCAGCCAGCTAACATGAGCTAACCTGACAGTATTTCTAACAGGATTATTAAGCCATATTAGCAGTTAGCTAATTAATTTTAATCAATTTCAAGCTAACAGTGAAAAAAATTCACCCCCACCTACCTCATTCTAATTTCTAGTAGCAGTTAGCTAGTTAGCTTGATCGCCTTAATCACATTTAATCTTTACGGGTTTATATAAATGTGCTCATTAAAATAATACATTATCGTTTCTGCACTATAGTAACAGCTCGTTCACAAGGACCTGTACGCTGGAAGCTCCAGATAAATGGATTAAACAATGTGCGTAATCATTGATATGGTGAAGGAGATGTGTATGTAACATTTCTGGAAGGAGTCTCCAGTGTCAGCACTTTGTAACAGTCAGAAGTTAAAGCTGTAACTTTATGTTTTCCAACACAGGAAAGGAAACAACCTGCAGTTGTTTTCTAGATGATAAATGTACATTGAATGTAACCATAAACAGCTAAAAAGTACAACATGACATTCTTTAATAAATAAACCTTGTTAGCTTTGGCAAATTGCCGTGGTATAAGAGGAATGAAACACTTCATCACATGCTTTTATAGGAAAATAATGAACTTTGGGATGGTGGCAGTGACTCCTCTTCATCACACCACCCCACGGTGATTATTTTCCTACAACAGCATGCTCCCACCTATACCATAGTTCTTCTTCTATGTAAACAATGTTCTACCAGTAAAAATAAAGGGATAAACAGGAACCTTTTAGCCTTCATGCCTACATTTTGTGCAGGAGCAGCATTAAAAATAGAAATGTAAAACAAAAAAGGTTCCTCAGAAACAGGATGTTTCGATGGAAGAGGTCGCCATGAGACAATGCTATATTTGAAATGTAATGATTCCTGGAAAACTGCCATCGGGAGAATCCCTTAGATCCTGTGTTGTAGGTTGAGGTCTCGCTACATGTTGCTGAAACACCAGATGAGGGGGTTATGGAGGTTGTGCGGTGCTCGAAAGAGGCCATTTCCTTCTGTAGCGTGTGTTTTGGGTTTTCCGGAAAGTTCAGCATCCTGCTTAGCTGATAATACTTCATAATAGCAAAGCCACATACATTAACGTTTTAGGTCTGTTTATCTCTTTAGAGCTGAGGATGCCACTTTCAGCTGATATTAGAGATTAAAGGAAGAATGGCATTGTTGTGAAATTAGATATAGCCGCAAATGGTTTTGCATTGTTAAGCTAAATTTGTGTCGTTTGTACAAAAAATATGCTCAAGGCTGGCATTCCTGTCAGTTCAACTTCGATGTAAAAGTGTTGAAAGTTAACACTCAGAATTTAGCACAGTTATATCAATTGTAAACAAACAAACAAACAAAACAAAACAAATGAATATCATTACAAAGTCTGTTAGCTAGCTAGTTTAATTCATTGTTAATTCCATACTTCATTGTTAGTATTTTTTCTTTGACCTTCCTATAACCAGGAATCAGAATGTTATTAATTGTATCTAAAAAAACCAAATGGCTGGTCCTCGTTTGTTAAATTCATGTTAGCTAGCATAAGTTAAATTCTGTTCACAGGTTAATGATTTCTTCTCTCATTCGCAGGAGCACTTACACAAAAAAAAATGTGGTGTTCATGAACCTCCAGTTAGTCCGGAAAAATGTTCAGATCGTACGTTTGGCTCCTGAGTTTGTGTCAGTTTACATATAACGTGAACCTTGATTTGATCAGCTTCAAGTCATACAATCGTCGACGAGTAACTGCGATTTTATACATGGATTTCGCTGTCAGGTTTAAATCACGGCACATGTTGTGAAACTGAAACAACAAAGCGATTCCAAAACAAATCCTGAGACCAACAAGACTAGGCATTTGAGTAGGACAAAAGTAATGGTGCCCTATAGAAGAAAGAAGAGTGAGTTTGTTTGTGTCTATTGGTAGCTGATGAGCTGCAGTGGCTGAGTTGCATTATTGGAAGATTTAGCAGACGCTGCACTTTGGAGGCACTTTTTCATCTTTTAGTCATCATTTTGTCATTTGCGTGGCTAAATGTAAATCAGCTGTGATGTGAATGTTGGAAAATTAATGACTGACTGGTGTTTATCAGGACACACGTTTATGAAGAAGATTAGTGATACCGAAATGTGTTAGCAAACAACTGGCAAGGATTACTTGCGATATTTATTTTGTTTTTAAAATCACTCTGTTCACGTGGAGTGTCTCACCTTGAATGGACTTCTGTAGAATTCACGGCTCATAGTTTTTTCATGCTAGCCAATTGAAAAAGAAAAACAGAGGAGGATGGGAAGAGAGAAAAAAGACTAAAGATGAAAAAACCCACCTATGGTGTCTTAGAAATAAGAGATAAATCTAGAACGCTTGAGGGATCTTCTAGCCAAACTTTATGATGGGGAAGATCTTTGGAGTGCTCAATACAGGACCTGTAAGTATTTCCCAAAAGGAACAAACTGAAGAACCTTTAAGAACAAACAAAAAATGTTGCATACATGCTTATGGTGGAAAGTCTCTTCAAAATAAGGGGTAAATCTAGAACCCTTAGGGGGTAATAATAGAGTACTAGGCACCCTCTCTGATAATAAAACCCTATGTAGGGACCTATAAGTTAGGAGATCTTAAGTATTTCCATAAAAACCTTAAGAAAACCTAAAATGAATCTTTTGCTGTCAAGCCTCTTACATGATGTAGGGTGAATTTAGAGCTATTAGGCGTTCTTCAGTTTGTCCCTTTAGGGAAACACTCTGCAGGGTTCTTTATAGAGGCCTACGTTGGGTTTCTCTGTCAGAAAGGGTGACAAGTAGAACTTCAGTAGAAGGTAAAGAACCTTTAACTAGTCTGGGATCGAGGAAATATTAGAGAATATCATGCCAAGCAAAGTTATCGTATCTTCGTTCTCGTTCCTCCGCTAACTTCGAGACAATTTGGACGAATTCCAGTGAGGGAGTGAAGGAAGCACAAAGCTTGGTGCTGTTCAGCTCTGAAAGAAAGTGAGAGAAAAGAGAGAGAGCGCGCGTGTGTGTGTGTGTGTGTGTGTGTGTGTGTGTGTGTGTGTGTGTTAAGCGCTCTGCCCCACTTCCTCTGCTGACATACGGCATTACTCAGCTCACACTTACTCATTTACTGTAAAAACAGGGAGAAAGCAAAAAAAAAGAAGGCAAAACGCAGCGTATGGGAAAGAACGTACTTGTGCGTCTGTGTGTGTCAGTGCGCGCTCCAGCGTGTGTGTGCGTGTATCGGGTGTGTTCAGTGGGCGTGTGTGTGTTGTGTTGTGCGCGAGCTTTTTTCCTGTTGGACATTGTACCTATCAGAAGCAGAAGGCAGGGCCGGCCGAGAGGAAAAGCAGTTCTTCTTCACGCTGGACAGGGTGAGTCTGTGTGTCTTAACCCCACACACACACACACGCGCACACACACACACACACACACACACACACACACACACACACACACACACATACACTGTCATTACGAGGACATGACAGAGCTACATTCACTGCAGGAGAGTCAATGTTGTGTGAATTTCATGCAGATCCTGTCTGAAATTTGGAAAATCACGTTGATATTGTGAAACAGGAAAAGTTTCGAAAGTGTGTCAAGAGCACATTCAATAAAAGGAGTTTTGTGTTTTTTTTTATTTATTTTTTTTTATAAAAGTGTGTTTACGCCTTCTATAACTCGATAAGTTGTAAATGTGCGCTCCTTTGCTGATGGTCCTGTTGCTCCTCCTTCAGAACATTTGCTTATCAGTTGAGGAACATTTCCATTTTCATTTTTACAGCTCACTTTTTGAAAAAAAAAAAAAAAGAAGTAAAAGTAAAGGTTTTTTTGGACGGGAGCTTCTCTTGAGATTCAGCTGAACATCTGCTCGGACTGTGTGCTGAATGAACCCGATGCTTGTTTCTGATTTAACTCTTTATTCTCAGTTCTGTTTCCTGAGCTGCTCAGCGTGGCTCTCATTTTTGACTCCTCCCCCTTAAAAAAATTCATTCTGTGCTATAGAAAAAAAATACATTTATTTTTTTTATTTTATGTATTATAGTAAAATATTAATAATATAATATAATACAATGACAGTATTATAATTATTATTGTATAATATCGTAACATTATTTTCTTTTTTCAAGTTTTATTTATTTATTTATTTTAGTTTTTGACGCCTCATCTATGACCCCTCCCCTTTTTCAATTATTTCTCTGCTATAAAAAATAGCAAATATTATTTTATTTTAAATAACAAATGTTTTTTATGTTTGTTTTTTTTTGTATGTTTGTTCCATTTTTATCTCATTTTGATGTTTGGCCTTTGACTCCTCCCTTCTTTTTTTTTTCAATAAAACAAAATTTTATTTTAACTACAATAATAACTATGAAATATTAATATAATACACAACAAACAACTCAAATATAGTACAATTTCATTTAAGATTGTTAAAATTATAGTTGTTAATTCTTCTTTGAAAAAAAAATTTAATAATTCCTTTAATAATCATTATCATTGTGAAATACAAATTATTATAAGAATTATTTAACAATGATAAAGTTTAAGTTATGCTTCACATTTTTCACATCCAAGGTCGCTTTGCATTTGAAAAAAACTTGATGATTGTGCGAGCATTTTCTAAACATTAATTATGACATCGAATTTTGAAAATGATTTTTATACTAATTATTATTTAATACTAATAAGGTTTAATTATATAGCGCTTCTCTCACTTTACAATTCGTAAATGTTGACTCATGGCCTAAATGACACCTCGTAATACCACCACTATCACACACACAAACACACACACACACACAAACACCCACACACACACACACACTCAGGGTCATGCTGTTGACTGCTTTCCGTCCAACCGCTGTGTGAGGATTAAGTGAAGGTTTAGATGCGTTAATTAAACTAAGCCTCCACGTCCAGAACCTCTTCCTGTGTGGTGGTGGATGGTTGGTGAGGAGGAAAGCGATACTCCGCCACTCGCCTTGGGAGATTTCTCTGGCTTCCTTGCCTTCTCTGGCGTCAACAGTGATCGGGTTGACATGCGGGTTTGATTAAAACCGAGTGGCAACGGAGACATTTAGTGGTCATTTCGGGTCGAAAGCAAGCGCATTGTGTCCTCTCTTTCTTTCGCTCTCTGCCTCTACGCTCTCTGTCTTTTGTTTCTTCTCCGTCACAGATGGCAGCACTTTGCTTTTAGGTGGTTAGCACCATTTCTAAAAGCCTCAGCTTGCTTTTACTATGGCACAAACACAAGCTACACGGCAACATATAGTGTCGTAAAGTGTCACAAAGGAGCTCATAATTGACTGATCCCCAAGCCCGGCCTTATTTTCTTGGCCCTCCAATCACGGCTCAGCGAATGGTCCTATCCACCAATGGTTTCAGTCAGCATACTTTGAAGTTATCAGATATGTTGTGCTGTGACTAGTTACGTGTACAATGGACATAACGATGGACATAACCGTGTTTATGTAAAAACAAGGTTTAGCTAACCTAAGCTAGCTTGGTTGAGCAGGAAGTTCTAGTAAACTAGATAGTTATCTTGCTAATGCTAGTGTTTGGTGTCTGTTCAGCGCTGTTGAATTCTCAAGTTCAATGGAATTCTCAGCTCTGACACTTGTGCAGCTGCAGTTCACAGGTTTATATCAACACACCCGTTTATCATTTCTATAGTAACAGCTCGCTCAGAGGGACTTGTATGACAGACGCTCCTTATAAACGTATTAATATGGTGAAGTTTTCTGTAGCAAGAAATGTATGTAACTTTTTTGGAAGGAGTCTCCAGTGTCAGTGCTTTGTACCAAAGCAGTAACATTTTTTTTTTTGAGTTTATGCTTTATGGCTTCTCAGTAACATGACAAGCTGCTTTTAACGTAAATGACAAAATGGAAGTCGTTTCATTAAACGCAACTATAAACGTATGACGTTTTATATGCAAACATCAACGTTCTTTCCTAAACTAAACATTGTAATCATTGACAAACTGCTGCAGTAACAGTAGCTTGTCGCTGATTATTTTCCCAGCACAGCACCATTATGTTCACAGCACCATCGTGTTTTGTTCTTGATAAAGTGTGAATCAGAATCAGTGTCAAATTCACAATCTGACCTTTGAGTCGGTTCTCAGAGTTAACATTTGCGATATGGGACATTTGTACACAAACAGATGACAAATGAACTGAGTGTAGAACTTCATTATGTGGCCTTTGAGTGTTTTTGGAGAGCATCTCAGTGTGTAAATGTCACCAGTGCATAAGCAGAACACCAGTTTTCCGAGTTTGAGATGGTTTTTCAGAGTTCCTGAATTCCGACGATGAACTTCCTCTTACTCGGTTCATTGGCGAGGACGCTCGTTTTCCTGTTAGTGAGTTTTTCCATTTTTATCCTGTTTTAATTTCTGTACATTTGCATCAGGATTCTGTCTAGAAAGTGGAAGGCAGTCTGAAAGCAAAAGCTGTGTTAGATGTTAAATAAATTTGTAGATGTTGAGGTCAAAACCACGGAATTATCAGAAATAGCATTCAGTGGCCACATGTGGCCCAGTTCCTGAGACTGAAGTGAGAACTTATTATCATTGCCTGAAATCAGTGGTGTCATAGAGCATTCAGAAGGTCATTTTTACATCGACAAAAAGTGCATCTTCCAGAACCTTCCATGCGTCCCAGTTCTCCCTCATCGAGGACCTGAAAGTCAGTTCACGGTTTCATATCTGTCTCATTAAGTGGAAGCGGGATGTTTTATTCTGACCGTTTCTCCGTGTCTCGTATGTAAGTTGTCGTGGTCCAAATGTAATGCAGTGAGACGCAAAACAGAAGTCGTGCAGTGACCAACAGGTTACAAACTCCTCTCCTTCAACATAGGCTGGTTTTATCGTGCAGATCTGGCAACCCTGACTCTTGTACCTTGGATAGTCTAATAGAAGAGGCTTGTAATATTACTAATATAATGTTGCAAGATGGGAAGTAAATTAAAATGGCTCAGCGTGGCACTGAGTTGGTAACCAGGAAGAAAGAGAGAGAGAGAGAGAGAGAGAGAAAGAAAGAGGCCCACATCACACTTAGAGCGCTGTCTGTGGTCATACACACACCCACACACCCACACACACAAATACACACACACACACAAACACACACACACACCGCCTGTATAACTGACATCCTCAGCATAGATCAGTTAAGGTAAAGAACAAATCTGTCTCATTTCTATTTCTCTTTTCATTTCCTTTAAATAATCATGTATTCATGTTCTGGATAATCGTTGCTTCTTTTTGCAAGATCTCTAGACTTCACCGCTTCCTCAAACTTGCAATCGTTGCGAAAGTGCTGTTCTTATTTCAGCTGCATGTGTTAAAAAGGCCGCCGTGGTCGTTATTATTCATAGTACATCTCACAAAACGCGCGATTCCGACAACGAACCTTGTCCTTTCTTCATCTCAGTGTGAACTCTATAGTCTGTCTCAGGGGCCTATCTGGAAGAGGGGGAGGAGGAGAAAGAGGACGTTCTTCTTCCTCTTCTTCTTCTTCTTCTTCTTCTTCTGCCTATAGGGTAAAAACAGCATCCATACATGGCTGCACTCAGGCACCGATGCTCCTCCACATCATATAAGGACAGTGGAAGTTTATAGACAGAAGCAAAAGTGTGTGTAAAGTTGAGCACGCACTTCGTGAAGCTGCACAGACGAACCTGGTTTCACTTCATGTTTAAACAGTTAAAGAGAGGAGAAGATATTTATTCTCCCCCCCCCACACACACACACACCCCCCTCGACTCGTCAGTGCGGGATTTTTTCCTGCAGGTCCACGGTTGCCTGGTCAGGGCTCGTTACTGAATCTCCAAAGTAACATGGCTAACATCAGACACACTCGTCTTCATGCTCTGGAGCTGTACACTCTTAAGAGGGGGTCTGTTATTCCTCAAATAGCAGTATTAGCTTCCAGAAAGCTACTAAAGAGTGAATTATGCATGAAATTAACCTGAGGTACTCATCAAATGGACAATATATTCTTGATATCAGGGGGTGGGTGCTAATACAATGCTAATACATGCTATAAAATTAATAAATACGTTTTACTTCAGGCTTTGAGATCATATATTATGGTGCACATGTATTTTAATTTGATTAATCTCTCAGTATGAGTGTTAGTTAAGATGCTTCTAGCTTTCCTTCTACCTTTTTACAGGTTTTACTTCAGGATTTTAGCAGTTTGTTCTGTGTGTAGCTGCTAGCAAGGAAGTTTTGCTAGCATGAATTGTTACTAGCTCCTATTTAGTTTATTACAAGGAAATGGCACAGTTGTCTCTTTCTTGTTCTTTTTCTTTTTTCTTCTCTTTTTTTTAAAAAAAATATTACTTTATAGTATTAGAAGCTCCCAATTTATGTTGTAGTTCGTTCCGCTAAAATGCAGAAATGCCTGGAAATCATGAGTTACTCATCAGATGTAGGAATTTTGTAATACATGAGCAACTAGCAGCGATGAATCCGCCCTCAGTCCTGCCATGTCCAGATCAGCAGGGTTTTGCAAAAAATATCATATCATCGTTCGTGATGTATCAGGTTATACAGGTTTTCTAAGAAACATCCAGTAAAACTGTAGTGTTGCATGAAAGAAATCTGTGAAAATTTGTGTTTTATGATACTTTAACTCTCATAAGTATAGAAAAATAAATTATTTTTTATAGAAAATGAGATGGAAAAAAAAGTAAAAAATTTTACAAGTTGTTTGTTTACATAAATTTAATATATTAAATTATATTTAATAAATGCAAAAAATGAGTTTAATGATACTTGTATGTGATGTCTACACAATTTTTAAAACAAGTTTAAAGAGCTAAAAGCTTAGTTGAATTATATTTATATTTATATAATTCCAAAAAAAAAGAAATGTGTAAAAATTGTTCCCAATTTAAAGATTCATTAAAATTGTATTAATGATACTTTTGTTTAATGTCTACAGAAAAAAAAACAATTTGACACTGAAAAGTAGGAAGAAAATCTGTAACATCTTAATTATTTTAAAGATTTAAAAACTGTTTAATATTTTTTATTAAATTGTCTACAAAAACAGAATATGATTTAATACTAATAAAGGGGACAATAATATTTTTTTTTAAATGTTAAATTTAACACTGTAAATGAGGAGACATTTTTTAAAATGTAAATGAAAAATGTACAATTTTATTTATTTATTTATTTAGTAATTAGAGAAAACTTTATTATTGAAAAATATATCAGAAAAACTGCAATATCTCAGAAAAATGTAGGAAGTATTTTATCTCAGTATCAATATCCAGGCATGTAACCGGTCCAGATTACGCTCCAGCACCAGAACCTTAACTTCTGATCTATAACTTCTCCGTCTGTACACAGCGTCTGTTTATCAGAATGAGCATCTGATGTTTGGCTCTCATGGCCAGCATAGATGTTTGCTAATCCAAATGTTTCTCCAGGTTCCTCACGGACTTGAGAGGGTCTTTAAAGAAATTGCGCTTTTATAACTAATTGCTTTTGTAGGACAATTACTCATTCGCCTGGCTCTGTGCTCATCAGGGGTGCGACGGCGGCTTCGGCGCTGCACGAACCAGTGTGATAAAGGAGGGGAGAGGAGAAGAGAGGAAAGGAAAGGAAAGGAGGGATGGCATGGGGGAGGAGTGCTGTGGTGTGGAGGAGAAGAGAAGAGAAGAGAAGTCCTCTTTTGGATTAGTGTGAGCTCCTTGGCAATCTGCATGTGAATGAGCGTGAACAGCTTTAGCCGTTAACCCCCTCCTTCTCTCTCACACACACTCACACACTCACACACTCACACACTCATGCTCAGAGAGAGAGAGAGAGAGAGAGAGAGAGAGAGAGAGAGGTTCATTAGCACGCAGTCTTAACACTCAGTGCACCTTCTGGGAGTAGGACGCCAAAGTTTGTTGTGCAGAAACAGGACAAGAAAAAGTTTGGGAGAGTGTGTGTGGTGTCTGTGGTCTCTGTGTGTGGTGTCTGTGGTGTGTGCGTGTGTGTGTGTGTGTGTGTGTGTGTGTGTGTGCGGGTTGCTTTTCTCTGCTGATTCACGAGGAGAGGATTTGTAAATGAGAGAAGGTAAGAATCTGCTCTCCTGTGAGATTTCTGTCTGTTCTCTGGGGTTTTGCCTGTGGCTGAGCATGCTGATAACAATGCAACAACACACACACACACACACACACACACACACACACACACACACACACACACATGCACACACTCAGGGGGAGGGGTGGTCTTCTGTAAGCATTAGGTTTATTTTGATGTTATCGCTTTTTTCCTTTTGTTTAGCAGCACGAAGAAGCAGATCTCTGAGAGCTGTAAACATTGCAAGCTTTCATGCTGAGCATTATGGGTAGTTTCCTCCGTGTATCTTACAATCAGACGCAGTTCATTCATGGGAAATGAACTAAAACTCAGCAGTGGACCAGCAGAAAAGATAAACATGTTTCCGAGTCATTAGAGACTCTGTTTATCACTTTTATAGGCGAAAGACATTAATTTGGCTGTGATTTCATCAAAGAGACACATAAATTATTTAATCTGGGACTGGATTATACCATCAGTGAGGAATGTTTTTTGGAAAAATCATGTCAAAAAGTGTGCAAATTTTGACAAAATTTGAATAAAACACAAGCTGCATGCTTAGAAATTTTCCATTTTGGTTTGAATTTGTTGTTTGTAGAACCTTATAAGGTTTTCCTTTTGAGAAAAAAACTACGCTAAGGTTGTTTGTCCTTTGAGGAACTTCTTTTTCCCCCAGAGAGAGAGAGAGAGAGAGAGGGTGAATTAGCATAGAAAACGTGGTGTTAGCATAGCATCAGAAGAATGAGAATTCCTAAAGAATTGTCTTCCATTGTTTGTACTCAGGGAAGCATGACTCTCTGAGCTAGTTCAATTCAAGTTTTGTTCGATAAGAGCTTTTGACAATACACAGTGTCACGAAGCAGCTTTACAGAAATCCGGATGTAGATTGAAATCGCTGATGAACGAGACGAGATGATGTGAGGAAGAAAAGTTGAGAGGAACCAGTCTCAGAAAGGGAACCCGTCCTCTTCTGGGTGACACTGGATAGTGGGATTATAAATCATTACTGTATACAAGCCTACAACCAGTACTAACGCTGTTAACTTCGACTTAACCTGGAAGCGGAAAGTTGGAACATGGAATTATGTCATTTGTCACCTCCGTGAATTCAAGCTACAAAGCGGGAAGTGTTAAATTCTTTATTAGCAACGGTCTTGCTAGCTAACTGTGATGAGGGATGAATATTTTCCTCGTCAAAACAGCGAGTCAGTGTTACAGGTTTAACAAACAAATATGTGTGTATGTTAAGCAATCTAAAGCAGATACTTGTATATATACTACAGTATAACTTCCGAACTCTGACTAGGAAGAGCCATCAGAATTCCTACTCAGGAACTTGGGACGGTCTACTCAACCCCGAGTTCAGCAAGTGACATCAAATCAGCATGGATACTCACAGCACCAGCAGTAAACTAGTGCTGCGTTCAAGTTGTAATTCCCAACCTCCAGTAAGAAAATGCCCCTCAACATGAAATTGCAACTCATCAAATTCCCAATTACGAGCTCCTTCCTTGTGTACGTAGCGCCGTCATATCAACATGGCAGCAAGAAGCAAAACAAACTAGCGCTTCTTACCTCTAAATGAGTTATACTGTATATACAAGTATTTCATTTAGATCAATCTACAAACATACTAGTATATATTCGCTTGTGCCGTCTAGAACACTGACTATACAGTTCACTGTTTTGACGAGTTAGCTGGCTAGCTTGTTGCTAACAAAAGACAAACATGGAGGCGCATGATTACATGATTACAACCTGTGAATTACGACTTACAAAGTAAATTGAACACACCAAAGTTAGCACATCTTACATTACAAAAATAACATAATTCCAAATTTTCCGACTTCCAAGGTTGATGCTGGGAGCAGCCATGATGATTTGACATCACTTGCTGAACTCAGGGTTGAGGAGACTGTCCTGAGTCTCCTGAGTTGGAATTCCGAGTGGAGTACCATTTTTCTTTGGTTTTTCCAAGTTACAAGTTTTACTTGAATGTTGAGACTTAAACTGTTTTGGGAAGTGGAAATCTTTAGTGTATTCATGTCGGACCATCCACACCTGCAGAGTCACAAGTGAAGAAACTGCTAACAGGAGCCGAACATCAGGAGCAGACATAAATAAAACCCGTAACTTTCCGACCTCGGACACAGAAAAGCCAAATAAAATTAAAAAAAAAAAATCTATTCTTAACTTGGAATTTCTACACGGAAAGTCGGGAAGGTGTCCTCAACCCCAGGTTGTATCAACATGGCTGCTCACACTGTCAGCAGTAAGTAAAAGTACCACTTCAGTACTACAGTAGTGTTCGCTTTAGCTCAATCAACACACCAAAACATTAACTGGTTAAATCTATAATTATTGAATTTATACATTTTGCTGTTTTGAGAAGGTAAATAGATCACAAATGTTAAAGTTATCACTCATAACCTTATCAATAACTGTAACTGGCTAGCTTGTTGCTAACAAAAGATCTCCATGTTTTTTCCTCACACTTTTTTTGTACCTTTAGCTGTTCCAAGATCAAAATATTACAAGAAGTTTTGACTTCCCTCTTCCGAGCAAAAGGTGCATGTAGCATAAAAGCTAGCGATCAGAAGGTTGTGAGTTAGTCTACCAGAGACGCTGTTGAGCATTTGAGCTAAAAAAAACCACTTCACTTTCATCTGCATGGATTGTATTCTCTCCAAATTGCAAGTTAACTTTGGATTAAAGTGTTTGATATGGGGTTTATAGCTACAGGAGTCGTAGTAAACGATTGCGAGTTCATCCTTCGTTTAATGTTCTGTTTATATACTGAACTGTAAAACACAGACACGTCAAGCCGACTGTCACTCGTCATTTTTATGGCCCCGTATCATCAAGGTGGTTTCTTTCGGTTATCTGGGATGAACAGTCTGATAAAGTGCTGCTTTAAAGCGTCTACCTCCGACTGTTGCTAGCAGACAAGACGGAAACTCTAGATAGCGACTGGACTTTGACAGAAAAGGCTTAAAGGGATTCTTTATATTTTCAGTATGATCATATGTTCAAGACGGCGTGGTCATGTGGGGGAACTAGAGCAACGCTACACTGTGCACCTGCTCTGTGTGTGTGTGTGTGTGTGTGTGTGTGTGTGTGTGTGTGTGTGTGGGGACCAAAAATCCCTAAATGTCCTCACAATCATCAGGTCCTCACAAAATATATATACATTTTATATAAAACATATAAATTAAAGGGTTACTGAAGTTAAGCTTGGGGTCAGATATAGGTGTGGGTGTTGGAAGGTCCAATGGAATTAGTTGGAAGGTCCAATGGAAGGTCCTCACAAAGATAGCCAATGAGTGTGTGTGTTTGTGTGTGTGTGTGTGTGTGTGTGTGTGTGTGTGGAAGAGCTACATTAATTTTGGCCTAATATTGGTTTTTGATGAATTTTGAGTACTTATATCATAATGTGTCATAAAGGTGAATGTTAAGTGTGTTTATAGTTTGGGCTAAAAAATAATTTAAAGTGCAAATATCAAAAAAAAAAAAAAATTAAAAAGGCTAAATATTGTAAAAATTGGTGTGTGTGTTTGTGTGTGTGAGTGAGATAAAAATCAAATTTTTTAGACTAAATGATATGTTTCAATGACATCATCTAAATGTAGCTAAATGTAGTAGCTACATTTATATGCAGCGTAATAATCTGTTCATACTGGAACAAATTGTTTGATTGTAATGAACACCGAACGAGGAATAATCAATTCATGAATCCGATTAGCATAACAATTGTAACTTTTGCATTTATTCAGGGCTTAAAATTTTATGCTGTCGTTCGTTGACCAATATGGCCGCCACAAGGAAACAATTCATCTTACAAAATTTTCGTATTTAGTGTTAAAAATAATTGCTGATGGTGCGATGGGTTGGATGGGACGGTACCAGGTCTGATATCCAGATGAGAGCATTTGCTGGATGTTTTTGGTTAAATTTCTGAGCTAGCGTTACCTTCTTGAGCTTGTTATTATAATAACATCGATGCTAGTTCAGCAAGTTTACATTTTGTGTCCTTGCAAACACAGCTACTGATTACGAGTAGTTTGGCTTAAAGTGTTTCAGATGTTTGGATGTAAACATGTGGTACATGGTTCCTGGACTGATCGTGCTGTGTTTGTCACTGTACTGTGTTTGTCGTCCTCATGGTATGTGCATGATTTATGTCGGTGCTCGGAAAGCGGAGTGACCGGCGGCTGATTAAACACAGACACAGGCCTGCACTTCTTCGATTCCAGCGTTCACGTTTCCCTTTAATTGCTCAAACACTCATTTTTTTGAGCAGTCTTTCACGCCGTGTCAGACTGTTTGTCTTTCTCATGCATCTGGGAGACAAAGCCATCCCTCTGTTCCCACAATCCCGTCTGTTTGAGACGATCCATGTTTGACCACATCTCTTCTCCTGCATTTTTTCTATGTTACTGACATGCTGCAATCTCCTTCTCTTTCTCTTTTCCTCTATTGTGATATACGGTATGACGCAATACTAATCAGGTTATTGATCTGAATCTCTGAAACTCTGCTCAAGTAACCGTGTTACATAATTTAAAAATTACATAAGATTTCACTTCTAATCACAGGGTGTTCGCTCTACTTTCCCCAAAGATACTATATTCCATCTCGTCTAATGGGTGTTAAGGTTAGGCAGATATCGTCGGCATATGAGTGAGTGGAAGTGACGGTGGCCAAGTGTGGTGATCCATACTCGGAATTTGTGCTCTGCATTTAACCCGTCCAAGTGCACACACACAGTAGTGA
>CM074957.1:19807266-19853582 GCA_037577455.1 Pangasius macronema | reverse complement strand
AGACTCGAACCCACCACCTTCGGGTTCACCTTCGGGTTACAAGTCCGACTCTCAGACCATTAGGCCACGACTGCCCCAGGGATTTGCAGGGGTTCATACTGAATGAAAAAAAAGAAGATAGGGTTCATATTAAATAAAAACCAAAACAAAATAAAACTTCCGGTTTAGGCCACACCCAGTTCGGGTTTAAATCCAAATACAGATATTTGGAGCACTAAACAGATTCACATACCGATAGTGCCATTGTGTTACACCCCGAGTATCCAGTATGTACTGCTGCCATTTTGAACACAGCCTTATTCTGGAACTTGGACAGTGAGTAAAGATAAATCCTTCAACTTTTTTTCCGAGATTCGATTCTGTCTCTCTTGCTTTGAAACACATAAAGGTTAGTACTGAAATGGAGACAGCTGGACTAGCGTGAGGCTCTCGCAGACGTTTTGCCTCTCAGCTTGGGTTCTTGGCCAGGCATTCTCTCTCAGTCTTTAGCTTCTAGCCATAATCTGGGGTGTTTTACTGGACGACTGCCCTGTTCAAGATCACCACGCTATCCACCCCGAGCCAATCAAAGCTCAGGAACCTCCCAGTATGAAGTGTGTGTGTCTAACCTAATTAAATGCCATGGGGTATTGTTGTGCTCTCCGGTGCGTCCAACACCCGGGATTTATGATCGGATCAGTGTAGCATATTCAAGCCCACTTGCTCTCTCTCTCTCTCTCTCTCTCTCTCTGTGTTTTTTTTTCTTGGCCAGCATTTTGCTTGTGCTTTTCATTCTTCTGGCGCTCCTCTGGTGTGAAAATAAAGAGATATTTTGGCAAATCCCTTAAAGAGCACACGAAGACAAATCTCTTTTAGTTGTTTTTTGAAAACTTTCATGGGACATGGATTTGGTTTACGGTTTTGTTATAACATATATAACAATTTAAAAAAAAAAAAAACTTTCACCTGTCTGTACCTGGGGTGCCAATAATTCTGGAGCTGGTTGTATTTCTGACAGTGTACACATAATGCTGCTCTGATAGTGTATGATGTCACAAAACTGTTCTTTTAACCGTTTTTTTAATAATTCAGCAAAATTTTCTTTCTTTCTTTCTTTTCTTAACTTTATTTTCTCTACCTTTGCTTGTTTGTTTGTGTTGTTTTGTCTGTTTGTTTGCAGCATTAGTAGCTTATCCCACTTATTTTCATGTACAAGCTAATCTCTTCTCTACACAAACTAACTCTCTGCGGAGTTACAGTTCCATTTAAAAAATTACGGACTGCCCCTTTAATGCTCGCATGGCCCTGTGTTGTGGGTCATTTTTTTTATTATCCTGTTTCACAATGAAAAATTCCAGAAACACGTTTTTCGGGTTGTGAAGTGCATTTTGAACACTGTAACATCAGTACAGAATTCCCTTCGGAAAATTCCCACACAGCTTTTCCTCCATCAGTCGATTTGCTGTGCTCTACTGCTCCACTGAAGTGTGATAGCTACAGCTTCAGCTGCTTGTTAGCACGGTGCTACGCTTCATGCCTGCCGCTCTGGACGCATATCAAAGCCGACCAGCTCTGCCATCTCCTTTTCGGTTCTCTTTTTTTTTCCTCTTTTCACTCACTTTCCCTTTCATCACTTAGAAACAGCGGTCAAAGAGTGACTCATCCAGATTGGACTAGTTTCTGGAAATTATTCTCGACCTCATTTATCACTGAACACTTTCTCTCTCTGTCTCTGTCGCTCTTTATAAAAAAAAACTCGAAGCTTAAAAATGTTTTCTGATGCTGTATCCCTGTGTGAGGGAACTTCCTTTTGTCGCTATCTAGTTAGCATAATGCAAATGAAGTCCTGTGAGATCCCACACCTTTTTCTTTTTCTTTCCAGACTGTTTCTTTGTTGATGTTGTTAGCGGCCTTTTAGCATAACTCAATTATTCAGCAGCTCACTGCTGTTTACTACCTCACATTCATTGTTAGCTTTGTTAGCATTTTTCATCTTTTCTTCTGTTAATTAGCATAATAGAGCTAGTGCAATTCTAATGAACTCATTCAATGCTTTTAAGTCACATTCATTGTTAGCAGTGTTAGCAGGTTGGTGTGAAGGATCTTTGCATCACTTTTCTTCTCATGTTTTTAGTGGCTAAAAAAGGTCTATTAAGTAATGGGCTAATGAATGAGTCGCTTCTCACTCTTGGGTCTTTTTAGAGCACAGAATATTGGCATAAGGCAAATTAAATGAGTCAGCAGTTTATTAACCTCTACATCACCCTCACTGTTAGCCTTTTAGAGCGAGATTTAATATTTTATTCTTTATTTTTTTAAAGTCTGTTTAGCACAATGAAAATCTTGCTGATTAATCACATTCTTTATTAGCATGGCTAGCATTTCTTTAAATTGCTCAGCACCTTCTTTTCTTCAGGGATTTTAGTGGCCAGAAACAATTATTAAAGGGTTAATTAATTAGCTACCACAGGCTCAGGTTGATTGTTAGCCATGTTAGCTTGGAATTGTATTCCATCCATGATACATTCTTTGTCTTTATCGAGAACTCTTAATACAATGCAGCTAGCATAATGGAAAATAAATTAGTCAGCAGTTAGCAGCCGTTGCTGGACTGTTTTTGTATCATTTAATCTTTTCATGAGTCTTTTTAGAAGTCTATATATCTGTACGTAAAACAAAAATAAACTTATTCAGTATCTGGTGCTAGTTAATGATAATTTTTAGCTGCGCTAACATTTCTTCATATCAGACAAACACTCCTTTTTTTCTTAGGTCCATTTTAGTGAGGGCTAGCAAATAAAATTAGCCGTGTTATCTATGTTTGTTAGGATTTTTTAAGGATTTGTTAGGAATTTTTTCTTTTAGTGTGTATTTTAGAGGCCTCTTAGAGCAATACAGATAGCATAATGTAAAGTAAATGAATCAGGAGTTAGCTTACTACTACTTCACAGTTAGCCTTTTAAAAATATTTTCTCGGGTCTTGTTATTGTTAGCAATCCAGTGTTTCTTCCCTAATGTGTAGCATATTAGAATTACTTTTGTGTCTTACTAGAAAAATACAAATTAATTTCATTCATATGTTGTTGATACTAGCTCATGCAGATTGTTAGCCATTTTTGTGTCCCTTTAGAGGGCTCTTAGCACAGAACAGTTAGCATAATACAAATTAAGTAAATCAGCAGCTACCTTGCTACTACCTTAAGCTCATAGTTAGTTAGTTAGTTAGTTAGATTTTTGGAACTAATTTCCTTGTTAGCAATGCTACAGTTTCTTCCTTGTGTGAAAAATCTTTATTTTAATGACCTGCTAGAATCTCACAACACACTGCTAGCTAGCCATGTTAGATTTTTAGATTTTGTATCAAAAAAATAAGAACAGAAGCACAAAGCAGTTAGCAGTTACATTACTATCGCACACTTGTCAGCTTTTAAAGCACTTCTTTGTTAGCAGTGTTAGCGATGCTTCCTCGTATGAAGCATTTTCTTTTCGTTATGTTTTTATCCGTCTTATATTTACTCATTTCACTTACCTAATTACTTACTCAGTGACGATGCCAATCAAAGAAATACTACTTACGTGTAAGCATATTAAAAATGCTTAGTCATGCTAGCATCATTCTGATGACTTGAAGACTTACCTGGAAATCTATTTGCTGAAAGGTTATAAATCAGGGTAATAAAGGGGTATAAGAGGGTATTCATTTGTAATGAATGGAAATGTCCAGGGGTTTGAAAGATCATATTTAGCTTCCATGTTAATCCTTATTTTACTTTGCTATGCTAAATAGCACTTCTTTTCATGCTCTTGGACGAGTTCCAGTGACACAATCCTATCAATCCCACAGACAGACGTCGAATTGTGTTTTGGGACGTGTTCGATGTTCCTGTAGAACAACACGGTGGGGTGTTTGGGGGGGAAGGCGACGAGCATGGAGTGTCAGGTGTTAAATGGTTTGAAGAGATAGACTGTGAGGAGAAATCGACACACACAAACACACACACAGGATGAGCTCAGTGTGTGGCTGAGTGGATAGAGAAAAGAGGAAATCTCATGTTTTTCTTGTACTTTCTCATTTTCCTACCTCCGTTCACACACACACACACACACACACACACACACACAGTAGTGCAGTACCACTGAGGCGGAGGGTCTCAGTAGATTACGCTCCAAAGTGGAGGGCAGGACCTTTAACGTAGCCTCAGGTCTCGAACCGCTAAGTCTCCTCCGGTTTTCCCACAATCCCACAGGCCATGCTGTGTTCCATGTGGAACATATTATTGCCACCGCAATGACCTCCTGAGGAAAATGGAAATGTGGAAATGCAGGAAATGTGTCATGTTATGTGTAATATGAATAAATGACACGGAACGGTCACAAGGATGACCCTAAAGATGGCTGAACCATCATAATAACGCACAATAACATTCTTTTTTTAAATGCAATACATTTTTTACCACAGCGCACAACTTAAGAGTCAAGACTAACCAGTCTGTCACAACTAATTAAAAGAGATTGTTGGCGATGTTTAGGATCCGAATACCTAGGCTTTATTGTTTCTACATTAACAGAAAATCTGAAACCCCGGACTTTCCATATAAACCGATTTTTTTTTTTTTTTAAAGTATGTATTTGTTGATATGGTGAAGTTTTCTATACGGAGATGTTTATTTATCATCTATGGAAGGAGTCTCCAGTATGAGCACTTAACAATCTGCTTATTAACTTCAAGACAGAGAGAAGAAAAAGAGAAGCTGGTGAAGGAACGACTGTTTAAAGCTGTGAGAACAGGAAAAATCTTGTTTCCGCAACTTTAAATGTAACTAGAAATGGATAAGAATTCTATTTCTTTCTTTAATAAATAAAGAAATTGTTATTGTTGGCAAATCGCTGTGGTATAAGAGGAATAACTGGTCTACATGGGGACACTTCACTTCATCATTGATTCATTTCCTATAACCGCACAGCCCCGAGTGTATCTGCCCTAAAAGTATCGTTTTAGCTAGTCCGATTTCTAAGATGTTACATTTCTAAGACTGATTACTTTTGTAATCAGTTCTTCATAGCAGGAGATGATGATGATGATGATGGACTACTACTACTACTAATTTCACGAAAGTCCACAGTCACCCGGAGTTCGTGCGTGCGTGTGTGTGTACGACACTTAATACGCCTGACCTTTCGTGACCTTTGGAAATGGCGTGAGTAAATGACAGGCTGTTGCCATACAGCACCCCTGAGACAGGCTTCGTCAGCACATGACTCAAACGTCATCACTGCAGCGCGTCTAGCCTGGAACGTTCTAGACTTTAGGAATCTATCGGACTCACGGCATCATGATGATCAGCAAGCTCGTAATTACTCAGTGAAGAGAAGAGCAATTCATCATCATAGACGTGAGACATCTAAATCCTCTGCAGTCGTTTTGTCCGCTTTTGACATGTTGGGCTTTGAGAAGGAATTTTATATCACATTGAATAAAAAACATTTATTTTAAATTTCCAGTAGCTGTTTTGTATTTTTCAGTGCTGTGACACATTTCCGTTTTGAAATAGCGTAGCTCTCGCATTTCCCGCAGCGTTGATTACACTTGTTAGTACAGTGAGGCAGTGATTTATCCTTCGTTCATATATATGAATTTATATATAAAATAGCTATTTCGTACTGATTTTATACAATTTGAAGCCTTTCTCCAGCTTGCTAGCCGGGGATCTGGTGAAAGGTTTACTGCATGGTCACTTGCAGGGTTATACAAAATCAATGTAATGCAAAATTTTAAGCGTTATTTTATAAATGCTAAAATTTAATATTTTTGCGACAATTGCTCACTAATAAGACACCGTTTTCACCAACACTTTGTCCTCTACGTTTATTTTTCTTGCTTGGCCCTTAACTTGTGACCTGATTGGCCGAGAGGTCAAAAAACAAAAAACAATCAAAACAATCACTTGACACATTTCAGAAACTTTTTTCAACTCTGCGTCAACCATAAAAAATGCAAATAATGCTAATACTGTGGTTAAAGTTAGCTAGCTAACATATCCAAAGTGTAACAATGATGACAAGTTCAAAATATGTACACAGCATGCTAGCAAAATATTCAAGAAAAAGACAACTTTAGTCTTAACCTCGTCCATGTTCACTATTTTGCTTCAGACAGTTTGCATCACTTCTGTTTAAATTCAGGTTTCCTACATCTTTGCAAAAACAAACCAGGAAGTCGTACAGGGACTGTTTATAATTCAGTCCTATTTCTAGAACATTCTATCACTCCTTAGCAGTGACCAAGGTCATCTCCACTGATTTCATACAAATTATTAAACTTAAAAACGTAACCCTAAACTTTAAAGACACTGAATTTCGCAATATTTAAAAACAAAAACAAACAGAAAAAAACAGATGAAACCAATTGTCAGTTTTCACTCGGTCCACTCTGCATGCAGTTGCATTTTTGAGGAGCTGTTCAGATCCGCTGAGCCGCTTTGAAGTGCATGAGAGGGTCTTGATAAGAATCTCTCGGCAGTAATAGCTTACCTCCGTCCGTGAGCACTGGCGTGAGTGAGTCATTAAGCGCCAGAGCTCCCTGTGGCTTTGTGCCATCAGTGCGTTTGGCCGGCTGCCAGATAAACCTCTCACACGCTTTCGCTTGGACCTGACCTGTTACATCACTGACAATTTGCAGTGCGGGGATTTGTGTGAGCCGCTGATTGCTCTGCATGCTCTGCATGGCCGTGTCTTCATTACAGTGCAACGACCTTCGTTTTATCTGCGAGGGGGGAAAAAAAAGTGGGTTATGGACTTGTTACCAGGCGTCTCCATAAACGCCCACGCTTTCTTCTGCTCTAATAGCACAGTGAGTCAAAGGGCATCCTGTAAATGAACATGAACAGGGTGTACACACTACATTTATCTGCTTAAAGGTGGAGACTGTGACAGTGTACTAGCATGACAGGATGGAAGCGATAAGGAAATCTGAAGTGTTTATGGTTACAGCGTTGATGTTGCGCTAATGTACAGATATGCCTGGTGTAAATCAGGGAAAACGGGATCGGTAAATGACTGCCTAAGGAAATAAATTAATATCTGCACAGCTATTACACATAAATCTTTGTGCATATCCAAGTCCAACAACTAACTTTCTGTAATCTGTAAAGGAAAGAAAAGACTAATCCGATATGACTTTCAAACTGGATTTGCATTTCTAGATGCAACTTGGATTTTATGTGTTTTTTGGTCAGGATTGGAGCCTGGACCTTGTTTGTGTAAAACACAACAAGTTTTTTTTTATTACTTTTGTCAGTATTGTAACTGGACATTGCGTATGCATAAAGCCTTGAAATGTCCATGTTAGTAGCTAGCTTGAAATGTTAGTAGCTAGCTATTTTTTGCCAGCCCCACGCTACTCAGTGTCCAATGTTGACTTACTTCTACTTCCTTTCATTCCCAACTTCCTAGTGGTCCTCATTTCAGTCATAGATTGTTGTTAAATGTTGTGAAATCTGTCATTTTTTAAGGCTTTTGCAGTGCTTTGAAAATGTAAAAGTTGAAAGATAACATGAAATGAATCCTCAAACACATTTCCCCCACATTTTGACATATTTCTGGGTGAAACTGCATAATTCCTTAGGCATGACCTTGGCTTTATCTATCGGCATTTGGCTGGCTTGTGAAACAAAACAAAAAATGAAGATGGTGGTCGATACCAGGAGGCAGAGAAGGAGGAGACAGACAAAAAGTTCATCCCAGGAGTAAAAGGGGAGTCGGGGTGGTAATGTTATGACATAAGATGATTTTTTTTTGCCACCCAAAATTCTACTGTGACGTGGGAAAAAGGCGAAGAAGATAGTTTTAGACACTGTGATAAACCATATCTGTGATAAGTTGCTCCACCCAAACAGAAGATCCAAAATTAAACAGAAAGTCACAAATTAAACTGGAACATTTACATTGTGCTCCATTGTGTGTAACAGTAACTGCCTGACACGGTGTCATTTCTTACATATTAAATTTGAAGTTAATATATTCATTAAGTTAAACATTTAATGGTTTTAAAATGACACACTCAGAGCTTCTCCGAATAATGTAGGAAAGAGTGAAAGTGATTGCAAAGCTGCTTTGTGTCCTCTTTCGACAGGTCAAAGCGGCCTGGGAAAATCGACGCTGGTGAACACACTGTTTAAATCCAAGGTCAGCCGTAAGTCCTGCACTCCCAATTACGAGGAGAAGATCTCCAAGACCGTCCACCTGCAATCAATCAGCCACAGTGAGTCTCCTCTCTCTCTCTCTCTCTCTCTCTCTCTCTCTCACTCACACACACACTTTCACACTCACTAACACTGGTTTGATCCCACACTTTTCTCTTGAATTAAACATGAACATATAAGTAAAGAGTCACACAGTATAAACACGAGACCCTTTTCCTGGTAATGGTCTGTAATAATGAAGGAACAATAGGTTGTTGCATAGATGATGAGTCTATGAGTCGCAGAAATATTTTGATTGCAAGGAAGTGTGTCACATGACCTTCCTGTACAGAGACACACACCATGCTTGCAGGTGGGTCAAACTGAGGCCACTGATGCTGCTTCTTCATATATATATATGTATACATATATATATATATATATGTGGAGATGAAGCATCAGTGGCCTCAGTTTGACCCACCTGCTAGCATGGTGTGTGTCTCTGTACAGGAAGGTCATGTGACACCGATGACAATGATTTATTTCAGATCACCAAAGGCCAGTCATTTTTATTTCATCCTGTTACTCTCAGGTCAATGTGACCCGAATATCACCTCAATGATTTGATTAAACAAACAAACAAACAAAAAAAAGATTTCAATCTTTTGAAAATCAAACCAAGCCGAAAGAAATTCTGTTTTTAAAAAAATTAGCATTGGTTCTGACTCGTGACAGAACGTAAGGGTTTGTGGTGTTTGACTTGGAGCTGAGCCAGGCACCTGGGACATTGTGTGAATAAGAGAGAGAGAGAGAG
Source organism: Pangasius macronema (assembly GCA_037577455.1). Classification (NCBI taxonomy): domain Eukaryota; kingdom Metazoa; phylum Chordata; class Actinopteri; order Siluriformes; family Pangasiidae; genus Pangasius; species Pangasius macronema. The sequence continues at coordinate 19,844,609 of CM074957.1, read as the reverse complement.
AAGATGAATTAAGATGCTGGCGATGGGGGACGGATTAAGAAAGATCAATCATGCAGGTTTCAGCCAGAGGGAGAAAGAGAGAGAGAGAGAGAGAGAGAGAGAGAGAGATGTGGCCCTGGCTGTCATTAAGAAAAACCTGTCAAAGAGGCTGGGAGAGAAAGAGAGAGTGCTGGATCGTCCATTTTTCATCCTACGGGTCAGAGGATGACTCTCGTTCCAACAGAGGCCATCATTTATCTAAGATAACAACTGGTGTCTGGTTGAGCATGAGGCTGTGTCTTCTCTTACATTCTCTCACAGTGGTTGCATAAAATCATTGGGTGAATAACTAGATTTCTGACCTCCAACTAGGAAAAAAGAAAGAAGAAAATGAAAATGCCCCTTAACTTGGAATTCCTACTCAAAGTCTCCTCAACTCTCGATTTCAGCAAATGATGTCATGCCAACATGGCTGCTCAAGCTGTCAACAGTAAATAAGTTAAGAGTTTATAGTAGTATTCACTTTAGATCGATCAACATAGACACATTAATTGGTTAAATCGATAACACTGAACATACAGCTTGCTGTTTTGAGAAAGTAAAGACATCATAAACTCATGTTTGCTAATGTTAGCTGGCTAACTGTGTTTTTTCCCAATTTGTAGCGCGAACAATTCGAGTTCGCATAATTTACGAGTTCAGAGTTCCAACTTCCGATTTAAGTAAAATGTACCATTACTTTTAGATCTAGCCTGTGAGACAGTGATCACGTTAGTTCTTTCACTTTTTTATGCTAATTACAGACGTAAGTAGAAGCTTTTAGTAGAGTTTGTCCACTCAGCGGCCATCTTGGCAAAACTCAAGTTCTCATTATCTGACTATAGCTCTATTTGGTTTTAGGTATGGACCTGGAGCAATTCCATCATTTGCAGATGTTCTGTCTTCCTCCTCCCTTTACCTACTGCTTTTGACCAACTCCGAGATCATCCGATCATTTTAATCCCAATACCAGTTGCATTATTTATTCAAATCCTGTCTAAATATTTTCTGAAACACAATTAAAAGTTTAGGCTTTCTTGAGTTTACAACAGTGCTAAGAATGCCGTGCTGTAGGCCGTACGAAAAGAAAAGCACGTACCTTCATGAATTTCACTTCTTAAGGCGCCGTCATGCTCAATTTGAAAGTGGCGTGAAAGGCAGATAGCGTAGCCTCCTTAGCCTGCCCTTTAAATGGAAGTATTGTGTGTGTTCCCACAATAATTAGCGGTGTGATCTATCTTTATATGACATTAGCTTTGCTGACAAGTGACTGAATAACACAACAGTGAATAGTTTCAACAAGAGTCTGTGTGGGGTTTAAAATAACACAGCATAGCAAGACAAGACAGATCCGGCTTGAGGTACATTTAGCATGGTACGTAAACTTTGTAAGTGGTCGACCTTTTCTAATGTCTCTTGCAGTATTTTTATTTATACTTATTTGTTTAATTTTTTTATATTTTACTCACTGGTAATGTTTTTAAGTGCATGTGGCCTCTCAGGAAAACAGGGTCAAATTTAAAGAAAAATGGGGGGAGGAGCCATTTTATAAAGGCAAAATAACTTACTAGTGGTGTTAGCTGGGACCATTAGCTTCATACTATGCTACTTACTTCGATCTCACTTCGATCGTGTTTACTTTGTAAGACTAACCTAAGAAAAAAATTCGTATTTATAAGTATCATAAGTGATTTTATGATAGCTGACTAGCTAGCATGAGCTAACCTGACAGGATTTCTGAGAGGATTTTTACTCATAATAGTCATAATCTTCACTAAAAACAATACCTGGCTAGCTAGCATGAGCTAACCTGACTGGATTTCTGAGAGGAATTTTATGTCATTTTTCTAAATGTTTTTAATATCCACTGCTAATGTTTGCTTGCTAACCTAAGCTAAGTTTGACAGGCTATCTAAGAATGCTATTCCTTAGCTATAGATAGCTAAGACAATTTAGTTAATGTGGCAGGATTTCTAAAATTTTGAAATATCTGTAAATTATATTCATGAGGTTTATTAACCTTTAGTCGTTTATGTTCTATCGACCGTTTATAATCGAAATAATATATCGTGATTACACTGTCCCAAAGATTTTCATTAATTAGTTAAAAGCTTCACTGCAAATGGTAGCTAGCTGGTTAATATAAGCTAACTTGACATAATCTAAGAGGATTTTTAAGTAATAAATGTAAGTATCCACAAATATTCACTGTAAGTACTAGCTAGCTGGTTAATATGGTGTATTTTTTATAATCTAGATATTATATAGAAGTGGCGACTACGATCAGTCGATCGACTATACTCGATTGGACTGTCCTAAAGACTCTCCTAAAAAGTAAATATTTCATACATCTTCTAGCTAATTTGACAGGACATTTTGACCGAAACTTATAAGCACAGTTTCACCTGTTTCTGCTTTTATTCCAATAGTAAAATGAGATGTGAACAATGTAGCATAAAACGTGATATAATGGCATTTAAATACATTTTCAGTACATGTAATATGTATCATAATATTTAGGTTTGCTAACAGAGTGGCAGCAAAATAAAGCAGGCCACACCCACAAATATAAGTACCGTATGATTGAATATATATACAGTTTTCAGTTCCTACACACCCAAAAGACAAACTGCAACCGACACCTAGACTCCAGACAAAAAAAAATAGGGGAAAAAAAACGTGTGCGTGTGCTTGCTTAGCTTGTGTACGTGTGCTCATGCTTCACCGCACGTTTCAGATCATATGAGGTTCAGGATATACGTCCTCCAGAGATCTCCCCTCGCTCCACTGAATTCTCAGTCCAGCAAATCGTAAACAGTGTAGTGAGGGGAAAAAAGGTTGTTTTTTTTCTGGAGCTTTCAGAAATCCAGGCCAGGACATCCTGACATCTAATGTAAATATTTTCCTCTGTTGGGGCCGTGTGTCATAAAAGCATCATTCGTTTTATGGCACTTAGCGATAACTCGGAGAGGAAAGATATCTCACGCGGTAGTACCAAAGGCGGTGTAAGAAATTTCTTACACATTTCCACATACAATACTGCGTCACGTAAACAAGTACAATGCAGCTTTGTCTGTGTGGATTTTACTTTCTGAATATTTTCATCGGATTTGTAAAAGCTTCATCGTTATCCATATAAACAACAAGCCGAATTCACACCATAATGTAAAACGTTTTTTATACCACTGCAGTGTTGAATCCTTGATTCTGATTGGTCAGAAGGTGTTGATTAACATTCTGTAAAAGCAGCTCTGACAGTAATGCTGTTTTGTGTAATGGACGCTCCACACAAACAGATGTTTAAAAAACCTATAACAATGCTTTAATGTAAGTGAGAATTTACGTTATTTCCAGACTATACATGCTGTAATAGGAAAATTATTCGACTTCAGTGTGATAACAGTAACTTTGCTTCGTAAAGGCATGTCTGCTTTCGCAAAAATGATTGTCTTAAAAACACAGCTAGCCTTTTTTCCCCAATAAAGCTAAGTCTTATATCGAAATGTGAGACGATTAACGCAGCTAGCTACCTAGCTACAATCAGCTATGTTTGCTAGCTAAATTGAAAGTAATATAGTTGTGCGAGTACATACAGTAAATTAAGGCCGTAAAGGAAGTGAGATGTAAAATAGAAGCCGCTGAGGGTTAGGGGTCTTGCACGAGGCGGGAATTCTCACAACGTACTAGGACTACCAGTGTAGAACTGCAAAATTTCAAGAATTTTTTTCAAAGTTTTCATCTCTTCCTGCTGACAAAAAGTCAGTAGCTTCTCTTCCCACACTTCTACTCCGAGTGTCAATAGCTGTGTGGGCCTAAGCCTCTGGTCTTCAACAACGAGGACTGGTGAGAGAAGCTTGATCACTGCTGTGTTTCGTAATATTTCCTAGTATATAGCAGTTAATATCATACAAAAAAAGAGCAGACACTATAATACACCACAAACGATGATAATAGATAACGTTTATGACATTAATATTTCACCTGATGCTTCTCCTCAGCTGGGAGCCCATCATCACCTACGTCAACGAGCAGTACGAGAAATATCTGAAGGAGGAGCAGTACATCAACAGGAAGCGAAGGATCCCAGACACCCGCGTCCACTGCTGCGTCTACTTCCTGCCAGGGTGCCCTGTGGCCATGCACAGTGAAGGACGCGATATAAATGTCGGTCCTTGTAATTTTGCAAATAGCTCTCAAATGAACTCCTCGCCCTGTAATAACGCTGCTTTCAGATGGAATAGAGGAAACTTGAAGTAGGCCCTAGTGCCCCGATTGACCTTTTGACCTTATGGGAAACCCAAGAGCCGTAAATTGCCTTCATAGTAGAGCATAGGGTAGTGTTATGAAAACAGAACAGTGTTCACGGGTCAAGAAGTCATAAATACCTGAATATGTGTACAAATATTACGAGCCTTGTTGAGCTGCTAGTCTTCCGAGTGTCCGTATATCTTCAGTGGATTTCAGCCCGAGGAGTTGAGGGTTAAAGGTTTGTTCAAGCGAGAATGAATTAGCTTATAAATTAGCTTATGAATTAGCTTATATGTGATGCTAATCAGTGGATAAACTAGCATTAACCAGCAATCAGTAATCAGAAGAAAAAGCTATTTGGCTGATTTGGCTAAACTAGCATTAACCAGAAGTTTCCCTCAGGTTGCGCCCAATCGATGTGGAGTTTATGAAGCGGCTGGGGAAGATCGTGAGCATTGTACCTGTGATCGCCAAAGCCGACACGCTAACCATGGACGAGAGGCTAGAGTTCAAGCAAAGGGTGAGAAATGATTCATTCATTTAATGACTCCTCTTGTTCTTCATGACTTAATTATATTGTATAGTAATCTTATTCCTCAACTTCTTTTTCTCTGGTTATTGCAATAAGTAAAAAAAATTGTATTGCAATGCATGCCAGCTAACAGGGTAACACTACATTAGCCTAAATACTGTTTAGCAACTGTGAAACCATTCATCACTAGCTAGTAGCTTGCTAACATTAGCTAACTTGAGCAGTGTTGCTGTGTAGAATTAGCAAGAGAGACAAAACTGTAGCATAAAGCTTAGGTAAGCTTTGTTGTATTTATTCAAAATAGTTATTTAAAAAATTCAAAAAAAAAATAATCAGAATTTATTTTTAATTTTTTGAGAGGTTGTTTACAGAATTTTATATAGTGGAAAATTATACCATACACCTTAGTGTCCTGTCATGGGTTCTGAAAAGCCTTGGGATCATTTTTGTACCAAAACCAATAACAATGCCAAGACACATATGTGTGCTTTCTTTTTTTTTTGTCAAACCTGCACCATCGTTCACAGTTCGATGGATCCAGCAGGATGATGCAGTGTGGGAGGAAGCCTCCCTGTACTCCTGTACTACATCTCTCTCCAAGAGCCTCCCACACACACACGTGCGCACACACACACACACACACACGGAGATAAAACTAGCTGATAATTCAGGTCCCACAATGTTATTGGCTTTGTTGAATATGACATATCATCATGATATCATATGATAATGTCTCTTTAAAAACCACACTGATGATCGTAGTGCTATTTTGAACATCCTTTAAATACACAGAATAGTGTGTGTGTGTGTGTGTGTGTGTGTGTGTGTGTGGTTCTCATGTATAAGCTGTATATTTGTGTCTCGGATGATTTTGCCATTGTCAGGATTCAACTGGGACAAAAGTAACGGCGCCTTGTAAAAGGAGGAAGCGCTAGCGCGTGTCTATGGTAACTGATGTGCTGCAATGGACTAGCAACATTACTGTGTGATTAGAAGGCACTCTTTTACCATTTAGTTGTCATTTCGTCATTTTCAGCTCTCTTTGCCTTTCATGGGCATGGTAAAATGTAGCACATGCTTGGTAAATATGAAGTATGTAAAGAAAAAAGTACTATAATAGGTCATTTCTGGTATTATTTTCTTTACATATACGAAGTATGAAGAAAATCTTGTAAATCTGGAGTGATTTTTTTAGGTTAGTTTGGCTATGAAAACATTTACACACATCTTTACTAAAAGATTTGTAAACGAGGCCACGTGACGTCACGTGAAGCATCCAGGCCGATACACTTCAAAACACTTCACTGTTTTGACATCAAGTCATGTTCTGATGTTATCCCACTGTCACACACTGCTGTAAAAGCTGTGTGTGTGCGCGTGTGTGTGTGTGCTCGCGTGTGTGTGTGTGTGTGTATGTGCGCACGCATGTGTGGTTTTGTAAACACGTCCATAAATCTGACCAGGAGCTCCGTTCTCTCTTCGCAGATAAGACAGGATCTTCAGACCCACGGTATCCGAGTGTATCCACAGAAGGAATACGACGAGGACGCTGAGGATCGGATACACAACGACAAGATCAGGGTACGAGGGCTTTTTAACAGCGATGAAATCCAAAAGTAGACGCATAAAAGCTTTTCATGTGATTGGGGAAGATGGAGGTGATGTGATTGAGACTCAAAAAACTGGACACTCATTCCATAAATGTTAAATAAGCACCTCCATGAACAAAACAATACCGTGTTAGAATGAGGACATAATCAACACCTATTGACCAGTTAGAGCAAGGCTGTGGTGTACGTTTGTCTAAAATGGGTTATGGTGAAATCTAAACTGATTCCAAGACCGATTGAAAATTTAGAGAGCGTAGTTTGGTCAGGTTTATAGTTCGGCTGAGGATTTACAGAATGTTAGCTACAGTAAATAGCTTTAAGTCACATGGAGGTGTTATTCACACAACATATTTACTTTATTTTATTAAGCTTCAGTCCAGGAATTGAGATAAGCATGCTAATTCTGTGTTGAAAAAAACGATCTTACAGGAGTAAAAGTTGACGTTATGGTTAAAACGTGACTCCGTTTGGACGAACAGTGATTGATGGTGTACGTTTGGTGGTTCTTATAGGAAAACATCCCGTTTGCGGTTGTTGGAACAGATAAAGAGCACCAGGTGAACGGGAACAAGGTCCTGGGCCGGAAAACCAAATGGGGAATCATCGAAGGTGGGTTGTTGTTTTTACTGCAACTACAATAACAATAATCGCCATCATCATCATCATCATGATAACTCTGGAGCAGCTATTTTTGTCTTATACAAGACCGCCATCTAGTGGCAGAGTACAGCTAAAGCAACAGAGTTAATTTCCATCGTTCTCAACCCTGGGTATTGATTATGTTTCTGTTTTTTGTTTGTTTTTCAGTCGAAAATATTGAGCATTGTGAGTTTGCCAACTTGAGAGATCTTCTGATTAGGTACGTCTCATTTTTCTGTCTTAAGAATGAAATATAAATTCATTTCATTTCTTTCTACAGCACTTCAACATCCACTTACTCTCACACTTTATAGTTATCTTCCTTTTTTTATTAAACAGTGTATCTTAGAAGCTGCTTGATATGACAGATTACAGCACAGTGCTGTTGAGTTCTGGATTCTGATTGGTCAGAAGGTTTGGATTTGTTTTCTGTAAGAGCAGCTTGGACAGGCGTGACCGAACAAATCACAGGAATGCTTTAACGCACATAATCTAATCCATTAGCGTTTCTATAGTAACTGCTCTTTCGGAACCAGATTTGAAAAACAAGTTGATACGGTGAAGTTTTCTGTCAGAAGACGTTTAATTAACATTTATGGAAGGAGTCTCCAGTGTCAGTGCTTTGCGACGTTCAGGATAGAGGAGTTTACGGGTTTCTTGGTAACGTGACAAGCTGCGTTTTTTTCCCCCTGTTTATACCTTCAAGAGAGAGATAAAAAGAGAGGCTGGTGAGAGAACGACTGTTTATAGCTGCTGTATCGTAAGAACAGGAACTAACTTGTCACGTGTACGTTCCATAACATTAAACATAACTATAAACGGACAAAAAGGTATCATACGTCATTCTTTAATAAAGAGAAAAAAATATATATAATTGTTGGCAAATTGTCAAAAGTGCTGTTCTAGGAAAATAATCTAAAAAATTCACCAGCACATTTACACCTCAGTAACTTCCTAACACCACTAAAGAATGGCATGTGACGCTTTTTATCTGCTTATAGTTACATTTAATGCTGTCCTTGCAGGTACTTCGTTCAAGGACGATAATACTTAAAAAATTTTATGACATAGTAAATAACATTAAAGGACTACACTTGAATAAAGATTAGCTTTTATTATCTTAGCCCAAAAGTAGTGGAGCTGATGAGCTAGGATTACCCATGAACCCCTTCTTAGTGTTGTCACGGCGATATATTTATGGATATCTAATTCTAAACCTGCTCTACGAATGGTGCAACGAGTACACAGTAAATGAACTGATGATGTCATAGGTGTGTCATCCATTTTTTTTTAAATCCTCCGCAGGTCCCACCTTCAAGACCTGAAGGACGTCACTCACAACATCCACTACGAGACGTACCGGGTGCGACGGCTGAACGAGAGCAACGCCAACGGACTCGGCTTCTCCGCTCTCACTCTGGAGAACGGTACAGCGGAGAAGAACAACGCCGAGAGCCAGCTTTAAACACACACACTCACACACACACACACACACACAGATGATGCCAAGATGATCGTGTTGAGAACATTTCTTTTCCAGATGTGAAGACGTAAAGACATTTCTGCATTTAAACGTCATATATAAGTCTATTTTTTAAGAGGAATCTATATTATGGGTGGGGTTTTGGGGGAAAATTAAAAAAAAAAAAAAAAAGAAGAAGAAAAAGCCTGAGAGAGAAAATGATGAGGATGATGATGATGATGATGATGTGTGAGGAAGTACAATAGAAGTGAAATGCATGTAGGAAGAGAGAAATTACTCTTTCTTCATGCTGAGCAATTCTTTCCCTTTATTTCCGCTTTTTTTTTTTTTTTTTTTTTTTTAAAGAAAATTAAATTAGACAAACTATTTTTGTTACCATGCTTGCTTTTGGAAAGTGTCATTTTTCTTAATTTTCTAACAGAGCTTTTTTTTTTTTTTATTTGCTTGTGAAAATGAAAGGAAAGCAATATCACCAAAAGTTTTTTTTTTTTTATCTCGAGCTGTCTAGTGTTTCTGTAACTCTCAAAAAATGCTCTGTTCAACGGTTTTTCAGTTTTTTAATGACTTGGACAGACATACAGCAAGAAAAAGACAAAACAAATAGAGCAGTAATTATATATTCAGTGTTTTTTCATCAATGGTACACATTTTTATACTCACTGTCCGTAATTGTGATTTTTTTTTTTTACTACATGAAAGCTACTGTACATACTGATGTTTTTTCAGACTCTTTGTTTTTTTGTTTTTTTTTTTAAATAATAATGCAACATGTACTAACAGCTCCATCATGTCCTCGTTTCAAATATTAATATTCATGTTAAATGCCATTGATTTATGATTAAATAATTGTCACTGTTGACTGCACATTGTTTTTATTTTACATAAAACCTAAAATACCGACCTTAAGTTTTTTTTTTTAATATAAAAACATACAACATAAAAAAAAACATGATTACTATGTGGCATATTAAGTAAAAATACATATTAAGTAAAAAAAGAAGATTTCCCCGATTCACGGAAAGTGTTAACGTAAACATCAATGATTTTGGCTACACTTAGGTTACACAAGTGGGCGTTATTATTTATTGCTGTTTACAAACATATTTATTCGTAAATAATACGTAGGAGCATTTAGACCTGGTGCTTTGGTGCTCATGAAAATCCAATTAGTTGGAAAAAAAATCTACGTTCACTCCTGAATTTGTGTTAATTTGTGATGAGGAGACTCACAAACTATAATTTTGTATTTAAAAAAAAAAAGATTACGTTGTCAAGTTTAAATCACTTCTTTACTTAAATTACACACCATTTTAGAGGAATTTTGTGAAAGTTGTTTCATATTAGAAAGCGATTTCAAAACAAATCCATAAATTAAGCTATTCCATTAGGACAAAAGTAATGGCGCACTCTAAAAAGGAGGAGGAGTTAATGTGTGTCTATGGTAGCTGATTCACTGCAGTGGCTGAGCTGCATTACTGGAAGATTTAGTGCACGCCGGACTTCAGAGGCGTTCTTTCATTGTTTAGTCATAATTTGGATGTTTTCAGCTCACTGTGAGCCTTTCGTGGACTTTTGTAGGCGTGGCTCAAAGCGAATCTGCTGTGCTTGGTGATTTATGGCTGATTGACGTTTCTCAACATAGGCACAAAGAAATTTAGCAAAACGTCTACAAATCTGGCAGATTATTGGTTAGTCGATTATGATTTATTTTATTGACCCGTACATTGGTGCATCCCGAGTGATGAGGTAACAGTGTTTAATTTAGTGTCTTGTAACAGTTTACACTTTACAAGGTGTGGGTTTTTTTTTGTTTGTTTGTTGTTTGTTTTTGTCTTAGTAACTTCAAGAGAAACTGTGAGGGAACAACAGTTTATAACTGCTATAATGTGAGTCAGAACAATGGACCTTCCACAACATAAACTGTAACTATAACGGGACAAAAAGTGCAATGTGTTGATGTTTAATAAATAAATCATTGTAATCGTAAAGGGCATGCTGTTATTGAAAAATAATCAACAGTAACAGTAACGCCACCCTGTCGTTGATTATTTTCCTAAAACAGCATGGCATGGACTTTGGTAAGACGTACTTTCACGTCTGTTTCACCCTCACACGTTTATTGTTGTAATTAAAGACACTGTTTGTGTGTGTGTGTGTGTGTGTGTGTATCAATCAACCAGCCAGAGCCGTGTTTCCTTTTGTACAACCTTTACTAAAACGGTGCAGACTGGAACCAAACCATTTTGAAAAAACGACAACGCATGTCTGACAAGGCACTGCAGCCATGAGAAACGTTTTTTTTTTCTTTCACTACAGCATTATTTACAGGAAATAAACAATAATAATAATAATAATAATAATAATAATAATAATAAAACAAAAGCTTCATTCTGATGAATGAGAAGTGCTGGATGTCGGAGAGCTGGTCCGTGTGAGGCAGACGTCGTTTTATTAGCCACAGTCACGCAATCGGGTGTTCACTCCGTGAACAAAAAGCGAAGCTTTCGTCAGAGACCCTGTGCGAATGGTAGAGTTAGTAATTACATTAGCGGCACGTGTACAATGTAGAATTACATACGTGTTTGAGGAGCGCAGATCTGGTACTAGCGTTTCAGATGGTGGACTTCCATCATCACTGGAGGCTTGATCGATTAAATGTACAGCATCAGTCAGGTTTCTTATCTATAGAACAGACTCATGCATCTGGAGCTTTCCTATAAAGATTATGGCCATGTCCCAAACACCAGACTTCATCACTAGCTAGTGTTCTATGATATTCTAACTTGGAACAAAGTCATAAAAGTTCCCAAGTGTAATCTCTACGTAACGACGGTCAAAATACCTCCGAGTACAAGTTTGTGTACGTTTTTTAGTACTTTAGGATACGATAATGATACCAAAATGAGCCATGGTACATTGTATTTGACTCTTAAGAGTGGTCATGAAAAGTGCACATGTGGGTGTTCATATGTTTACACTATTAAATGTGTTCTTTTAACATTAGCAAGTTAATTTTAAATGCGGCGAATTTGGTTTCATTGCATCAGAATCTCCCATTGTCGATCTCTAATAGCGCTAATCACCAAGAACAACATATTTGAACCTAAGAGCTGTTCTTTCATTCTGTAAATTTTTTTCCTCTCCTAGCTAGTGTGCTGCAAGCGATGAACTCCTCATGCGGAGTTTTATGTTTAAGATGTTTTACTTGGAAGATGCTTCAGTTCCTCCTCTTGATATTTTCATATCCAGATCACCGTCATTTCATGTCGTCTTTAGCGAAGCAATGTATGCTAGACTTATGCCACATAGTATCACCTGTTCAAGTTTAATCCAAAGTTTACAATAGCAAGTGAAAAAAGTGACTGTTCATGTTCCTGTATGAAGCTGAGCATGTAACACCAACATCAAACAATTTTCACACTGATTATTTTTGGTAATTTTTGTTTAACTAGTTGCTTTTAGTAGCTATATACAGCTACTACAATTTCAGAAAAAAAATCTGCCCAAAAAAAAAAAAAATACAGCCGACTCGAGTGACTGTTTTTCTTGCTAGTGTGATTGAGGTGTGTGTTCCCAGAATGCATTGGGAGACATTAGTTTCAACATTGAGAACTGGCATCAAGGTGCAAGTTGGATTGTGGAATTAAACAAGGCGTAGAGTTGAGTGCACGCGTTTGAACACCTTTAGAAAACCAAGGATTAGAGTTTAGCAATTAGCATGATATTTTATAGAAGTTCCTTAATTATCACAAGTAACAAACCACCTTCAAGGTCTTTAATATCATCTAAACAACATTTCAAACCTTAGAGTCGTAACTTTCATCATCATAGCCTGTTATTCCTGATATCTGTTACACCTCTGTCACAAATTTCATCCTCAATTCAGGTCTGGAGTCTGACAGGAGTCACAATAAAAAAAATGTTGAGTAATTTTTCTGTTGAGTTTGGCTCATGTTTTGGATTAAAGTCTTGTTACAGGAAACATCCACATTTCATAGTTAAAATTTCAAAATTCTGTTGTTTGTATATAAATTGTAAAACTGACATACATTTAGCCTTTTCCCATTCAAAACCCATGGGGGGTGCAAACTTTTGCACCCAACTGTAACCATATGTCGTAATTGGCTAGCTTTCTTGTGACCCTTACCATGAACAGCTAATTAGAAAATGAAAAATGTTTTGGGTCAGTATTTATGTACACTCTACTCAAAGACGTTTTTGTTTTTTTTGTTTTTTTTATTTTCCGTTATCTGTTAGCCTGAGCTCTGCTAACTTGTATGTTAAACACTAGTGTTTGGGACACGCTTTATGTAAGAATTTGAGTGTGTATTTTTAAGTGTGTTATGTTTGTAACTCACTTATAAAAAAATTAAACACCTGATGCTATGCTTGCATGTAGCCCACGTTAGCATTTAGTCTTTTAATATTGTACATAGCAGGACTGGTTTCTACGATCCACAGCTGATGCAATTCATCATTTCAAGACATTAATCTGGGTTGTTTTTTTTTTTGTTTTTTTTGCATATCAAGCCCACAAACATTTATTTGGCATGTCCCAACAGATCCCAAGCCTTCCTTATATACAGATAAGGGTTGAAGAAGAAAAAAGTTAATATTGAAGGTTCTGCTAAACACCATCATTCCAAACTCTCGCTCCAGGAAAACAGCTTGGTTCGCAGTAAAAACTACATTATTTGTTTTTTTGTTTTTTTTTACAAGTGTAATACAACATCTCCAGGTTTTTTATATAATTCTCCTCAGCGATATATTAATAAGTATCTCTGTATTTTATTTTTATTGGATGGAGGGATAGCATAATGGAAGAACTTCCACAGAACTTCTGTTCTCGTCTATACAGAGAGCTGGTGGATGTGTAAATACTGCAACACGGTTCAAATAAAATAACATTTAAAATAAATAAATAAATAAAAAAATTCCACGCTAACCTCCGTCGCTAAATTTAACGTCAGTGCTCTTTTGGAGGAAAGTCATTTTAAGACGTCCATTTTGGTGCCGAAACTCTCCATCTTCCCTAAAATTCTTCCACCAGGTGTCAGCGTTGCTCCTTAACAAGAAATAATCACCAGATTTTTTTTTTCTAAAAAATTAAAAATAAAGTAAAATCATTTAAAAAAAAATTAAACCCTGCCGTTTAGAAGCAGCTCTTCATGTTCCCTGCTCTTTCGTCTTTGATTGGAATCAAACACATCACGCAAAAAAAAACAAAAAAAAAACAACAACAACAAAAAAAAAACGCAACCTCATAGACTATCTTCTTCATTTCAGTGAATAAATAAATAAATATACGCATCAAGTCAATAAATTAACCTTAAGTAGTAAAATACATAAATAAATATGAATCTCAGAGCTTGAAGATGAATCAGGCTTTAGTACGATCTGGCTTTAGTACCGCGTTTGACCTTTGACCTTTTCCAAGGTCATTCGTCATAAAAGTACAAAGGTTTAAAAGGTTGAAGAGAAAGCAGTTTATGACCTTAAGTGCCTGAAGCCTCGGGGTCACAGTGTCTTTTTTCTTTTCTTTTTTTTTTTTAAATAATCGTCACATTTTGTGCAGAAAAATAATAAAGCTGTAGCGTAATTTATTTAATCGTACGGTAACGTACTTCCTTCTCGTAACCCGGCGTAAAATTCAGATCATAAATAAATATATGAAAGAAAAGAAGAAGAAAGTGAGCAAGTGAAAGAAGAAAAAAATAGAAAAGATAAAAATAAGAAGAAAGAACAGAAGAAGGGAGAGGAAGAAATGAGAAAAACAAAGAGAAAGGAGGGGAAAAGAGGAAGTGAGAATGAGAGAGCGACGGAGAAAAAGCAAGTGTGACAAAAAGACAAATTAAAGAGGAAGAAATCTAAGAAAGGTGGAGAGGAAGAACAGGAGAGAGTAAAGGGGGGAAAAATTAACCCTTTACTGCACATTGTTGCCATATGGCAACAATTTACAAACTAACCCCCTAATTTTTTTTTTTTTTTAATTTTGAAATGTATTTTTATTTCTTGAACTAATTCAAGCAATAAAAATCCATTAAAATAAATAAATAATTCGTGCAGTAGAGGTTTAATCATTTTATAGTTGGTTTGCTGTAATCTTATAATAGGAAATGCTACATACATCTGACTACATTCATTATGTTTTCTTTCTTTTTTTCTTTTTTACTTGATAAGATGTCATTCCTGCAGGATATTGACCCAATACTGGCAACCAACCAAGTGACATTCTGCAAGCTTTTGTTGCCAAGTTATACAAAATATCACAGAGGTGATGGTGGTGTGCTTTATGACTTTGTGTTTTCTGTTCATCCGTGTTCAGTCAATCAACATTATACACACTTTATATAAAATGTGTAAGCGGATCAGAAAAGATGGCCAATCCAATAACTATTCAGCATTCCAGGGCAGTATCAGATCAGCATTTAATATTAAAATAATATAATCATATTTAAATATATTTATTTAAGAATATATCGAATGATTATTTGATTGAATCAGATACCTAAAAGGAACCAACAGCAAAATATAGGGATTTAAAAGCAGTATAGTTAAATGTATGTCTTACATATTGTTCTTGTCATCTGTTATCATGAATAATTAATCATAATTTCAAAGCAGTAGCATTAGAAAACACACACACACACACACACACACACACACACACACACACACACACACACAGACTCAGCATTCCAAATGAATTCATATTACATGTAATGACTCTGCTGTCTTGAAAGCCCACTGTGTCTTTGACTAGTAAAAAAAGAGATGCAGGATAAGATTTCTGCAGACAGAATTATTCCATATATACAGTAAAAGTCTACAACCAGCACATGCACGGCCATTTTTCATAAAAGAGACTAAACGACATTACGGATTATAGAACAGCCACACGTCTAAGCGTGTGCTGTCAGTTTGGGATTGCATGACAGAAAAGCCCTCCATTGATGTTGCGCTAGAAAATCCAGGAAAGCAGATGCAAGCCAGTGTTCGCTTCCCATCCATTTCCCCAGCATGTGGAGCAGCTACCTGTTTAGGTATGCACACACCATCTGGCTCATTCATCAGCACTCACTTCGAAAGCCCGAGTCAACACGTCCCGGAATTTCACACAGTTTGAAGCCTTGTATCGAGCTTGTATTGAACTATTCTTACACGGTGGAGCTAAATGTGGAAAAGGGAAATATAAAATAATAATGTTATCAGGATGTTGTTACACCATGAATCGGATTGAAATGTTTATTAATAAAGAAGAAAAAAAAAATCAGGACATCATACATGATGCCATATTTGAGAGTAGAGCGCTGCGTATCAGCTCTTTACAGCCGAAGCACAAAAATGTATCTTGAGATTGTGTTTGTAATTTGACTGGATCTAAATGCCCCTCTGGCTTTTTCTTCATATAATTCTGCAGCTTTGACACTGAGATTCGGACTAAAATGTTCTCTTTAACCAGATAAACTAATTGAGATCAACCATGTACCTCAAATGCTGCCTTGTTACTAACCAGCGTATGTTAAAGCTTCAATTCCCCCCAGCGCAAGTCGTGATAACCCCCCAGGTTATCAGTACAATCACGAAATAGCTTAATAATGGCTAATTAATACCCAGTTGGCTGCTGATATGTACTAAATGCAATAACTTTAAATCATGTGTGACTTCTTGAAATCCAAAGACCAGCCAAAGCTAAAGGGAGAAATAAAGAAAGAAGGATGAATGGTGGAGAACATCTAAGTGGTGGCCTCATTTTCTTACCAGTCCAATTAGACTGATTTGAGCCATGCTTCCTCTGTGAGGTTTTAGTAATTATGAGGCTACAGTGCTGGGATTCTGACCCCCTCAGGAATGATATTAAACCGTGGTCATATATTCACTCATTACTAGCCTCTACCCCAGGGCTTTCACACACGAGCTCAATGGCAGAGGTCAGCAATGCTTTAAGTCTTGTTAATTCAAGATCGGTTTAAGTGGATGTGTTAATCTCACTTCTTTTATATAGTTATTGTAGCATGGACATTGTTTAAGGCTCTGACAATTAACACTGTGTTTCATTATTATACAACTGGTTATATTTAGAATATTATGAGATACAGTGTATTAGATGAGAGAATAAGGTTACAGTGAAAAACAAATGGTATATTCCAACACTAATGCACAGTTATGGTGTCGTAATTATTAAACAAATCATCAGATACTCACCAGAAATGTATATTAATTCACTGTTAAGCTCTTTTATAAAAGGCACCTCTTACTATTTCAGACTTAATCCATTCTAGACTGACATTTGCCTCTTAAAACGCCTGACAATAGCAGCCGATCCTTACAAGGTGGATTGCGAGTATGAAGGTGTGCACATTTGCTCCTTATCTATTTCATACCTCTGTTGTCTGATGTAGTCGTAGAACATTATCATTTCATTATAAAAAAAATAAAAAGTAGCGCCCTCCGATAGGCATCTGTAGATTAGGGGCGAGTGTGACAATAAATTAAGCAAAGTGTTTGAAAACACATGCAGCTGTAATTAGCTGGCATTTGATATTTAATGAGGTAACAGGGTTGATTTATTATCTCCAAACTCCCCCCAAAATTTCCATTAGCATGGTGGGAAATGGTCTGTTTGAAACGTTCTCTATTGGCCAGCCTGCCGACTATTAAGCCCCTGCAGATGATCCAAAACATGGCAGCACATGTGGACTTTAATCAACCAAAACGCACATCCTTCTCTGATGTCCTGGAGCTGTTTGTATCAAGTTCTTGGGAGTAGAGTACAGAATGTATCTACCAAAGATCTGGCTCTTGTTGCTTGTGGACAGGAGATGGTGGAACATCCCACCCAGCCTGTGCAGTGGGTAGCATTGCTGCCTCTCAGCTCCACGGTCACCAGCTCGATCCAGAGCTCGCGATACTGTCAGCGTGGACTTTATCCTGGATTCTCTTCCTTCCTACTACCTCCCAAAAAACATGCAAGTGGATGGATTGGTGACTCTAAATTGCACCTAGGTGTGAATGTGCGTGTAGAGAGCCCTGAAATGGACTGGTGTCCTGTCCAGGGTGTATTCCTGCCTCACACCCTGTGTTCCAGTGGTAGACCCTGGATTTACCATGACTCTGACCAAAACAAAGTGGTTACTGAAGATGAATGAATGAACGAATGACTTTAGTAAGTCACGTAAGTTGAGCCTATGCATCCATATGAGCGCTAATCAGGCTGTGTTACTACGCCAGATCACCGGCTGCCTCTGCAGATTATATACTACTACTACTACTGGCTAGCCCATAGTTATCAATCATGATACTCTGAAGGTATACAGGACACAGAGTTATAACCATAAATGTATAAATCAATATGGAAAATAATAACAGATTGTATAAATGACCAAAGATTTGAAATAACATTGTAGGCCACATGTTAGGAAAAATGGAAGGTGCTATCAGGTATTAAAAAAACCAAACAAAACCCCCCACACATTCACCCAGCAGGAATGCTGCGCCTAAAGTATCTGTTTATAGTAATGTCATTCTTGGAGAGTGTGAACAGAATGCTTCAATTGTTAATAACCTTCTCCACGAGACACTGGACATGCCACTGCAATGAAGTAGCTAATATTTAATATACTTATCATAAAAACGGTCTGGAATTTGAATTTACATCTGCTCTGTGCTAGGCATAAATTTTATACCCGGTCTTAGTGAAAATTCAGCTTATGACCAGTTGGTGCAGTGGTCTTAAATTTACACCTAGGAAGTTACGACCAAGTGTAAGCCTTGGTGATAAAACTGCAAAAAACACCTTCCGCTTTGTCTTGTCTGGACGAATGCACTGTACATATATTCAGGTGTGTCTTCTTCTCCCTCACACACAGTATTCCTGGGGTAGGTTCTGGATTCACCTTGACCCTAAGCAGGAGAAAGTGCTTAATCATGACTATTATATATCATTTGTAGTTGCACTTGATGTAGGCATTATATCTAATCCTTTCTTCTGTCTTGCACTTGCGTCTGGTCAGTTGATGGACACTTTATTTTGCTGTCAGTGCCTGAACCTGCCAGAAGCTTGAACTGGCGTCTGCTTCACGTGTAAGTCACTACGGATAAAAGCTTGTGCCAGATGAATAAATGTAAACGTGAGTGTTAAGAGCGTAATTTGCTTGGCCTCTCACTTTTGCCGAGAGCGTGGAAGTGGATGGAAAGATCGATACTCTGGTAATCAGGTCACGCTAGCTATCACATTCAAACACTGGGACTACTGAGTAATCACATCATTGCTGTTCCTGTGCTGGGTAAATGGCAAGATCAAGAGGCATTTCAACTCCGTTCAGATGAAACCCAAAGTCTCTGGTGCTGAATGACCACGAAAGCAAATTACTCCACGATAACAAAAGGGATTGTCATCATCTCAACAGATTAAATTTGAGAATAGCTGTCCTTCTAGCTACAGTCTGTGCTTCTTTTAAAATATGTATCATTTATGAAGCGAGGCGCTGAATAAATGATAGCGCACACCGTAGACACACTAGGCGAAATCAGACTGAATCGCTTTAAGTTGCGATATACGCTCAGCTGGGAGCAGCGAGAAACAGCTTGTTGTGTGTGTACGGATATGTGCGTATGTATGCACGAATGTGTGTGTGTGTGTGTGTATAAGTGCAAAGCTTTGTTTATTCATTTATAAGGCTGTGGCTCGTGGAGACCGTGTGCTGTACGGGCTGTTGTACGCTGTTGCATGGGTGCATTGTGAGGAGGCGGTGTGTGTCGGCACGGCGTCTTTGTGGTAAAATAAGGGCTGTCATAGTGTTCTCGGGGTGCAGCCGAGCCCTGTCAGGGAAGACGGATTGCCTCTGTGGAGCTGCTTGATCCCTGGGACCTGGAGCTCGCTGGAGCCATCAGCAGGTGTCTGCCACTGCTGCTTGTTATGGTGCATACATGTGTGTGTGCATGTGTGTGTGTGTGTTTGAGAGAGAAATGTGGTGGGAGGGTTTTAAGAAAGATCGGCTCATGGGACTAACATAAAGTTTTGTTATTCTGTTAATCCTCTGTAAACAATTTTGCTAACTAGTTAGTGGCGGTATGACTGATCACACCTTATCTGGATGATAATACAGTACGAGTTTGGTTTGAGAGACAGTTTTACCACGGGCTTGTCAGGCAGCTCAGTGGCTAAGAGGGCTAATGATTTAGCTGAAGTGATAGGGTCCTGGGTAGCGGCTCAGGAGCTGCTATTTCTGTGAGAGGTGTCATCCACACGAGGAGAGTGCACTCTTGATACGAGACAGAGCCAAGGGCAAACAGAGCGCCGGTGCTGCTTTATTTGACAAACTCCAGTAGAGGTTAAGAACTGGGTGTGTTTAAATGAGCGCACCAGTCGAAGGGTGAGCGCTGCGTGAGCTGAGTCGCTTGGCCTCTTCAGAAGAAAAAAACATTCATTCACCTGCCTATTTTTGAAACTACTCTCATTTATTTCATGTCAGTGGATATCACAATAAGGTACTAGATTATAATGAGGAGGTTAGGTTTTTATTATTATTATTATTATTATTATTATTATTATTATTATTATTATTTTAAATAACACTCACAGACAAATTAATTAAATCTAGCACCCTAAAGGATTTTTTTGGCTTGTCCTTCTTCTTTAAAATTTTTTTTAATTTATTTATTTGTTTGTTTTTTCACAGTTAAAATTAAATTAAAAAATTTAAAGCCCCATAAATCTAAATAGTTCCGTTTCATTTTAATTTTTTTTTTATGTATTTTATAATGCAAATTGGTTAATATTTAATTATTTACACTCCCCCGCCCCCACAATGCAGTCATATTTTTGCATAAATATGAAACTATTTTAAAGTTGTAACACTATTTTCAAAGGACTGAAGAGTGTAAAAAGAGTGCAGTGGCTACCCTGAAAACGGTTACGTAGTTATTTAGTAATTTACTTACCAACATCAGCTCATACTGCAGGCTCCATTCATTTACTTTCACAACTTTCACCTTGCCATTTTTCCTTCCCGCTGGAACACGAATCAGACAGGAAAATCCTCTAACTTTTCAGACACTCTTAGCACTCAGCTGAACCCCACTCTGTCATTTTTCTGTTCCCACTACACCATTAGCGCAGGCCTCAAAGACGCCCAGGCCAGTAGTGTTGTGTGTGAAACTGAGCTCTTTGGTACAGAGCGCTCTGTGATGTGCAGGAGCTCATCAGTGGTGGAAGGGATTGGGCACGTAAAGCCGTGGTGCAAATGTGAGATTCTCGGTTCAGTCTTTCAAAGGTGGTGCTGGAAGGGCTGTCTGGAGGTGCTTTGATCAGCCACTTGACTCCTGTCTCGCGGTGGCCGGTGGAGGCGCTGCGGCGTCGTCTGTGCTGGCAGAGATCAGAGTGGAGGGAGAGGGAAGAGGCTGATGGGGAGATGATGGATGGAGTGAGACGAAGGAGAACGGCAGGAGACAAGGGCCAGTCGCTGATGTAGGATGCTAGCTCACTGTGGGTGATCTGGTTTTTATGCTTCAGCTAATGTACAGAAGTTGGTTTAGTTTGGAGTGTTGCTTTAGTTTGTCGCTGCTTGTTTTCTCACTTAAAAAAAATGATAGAGGGAAGTTTGATTCAGACATAAAAGGCAGTAAAGCCACATCGCATTAGTATGTACTACGGGATATACAATAGTTTTGGCTAGAGTTTAAGGCAGTGGCTTTCCAGGACTTTGTCCATGTGACCTATTCTTGTCCTGGCTATATATTGCAGTTCCAAAGGGCAAAACCTCAGAGCATGAAATGAAGCAGCGTCCTCTCATCCCAGGGCAAAAGGCAGAACTTACAGAGCCCCAGACTGATCCTGCTCTCAGGAGACAAATCTGTCCTGCCTGTGGCACGCATGGAAAGCCCTGACCTTTTCAGAAAGTTTAGCACTTTAAATATTTAGCTTTGCGTTATGATGGATCCTTGAAGTGCTAAGCATGTGTGAAGTCTCTGATTAGCGGAACTTGTCAGGCTCCCTTTTTTGTGGCCCGGCACTGAGCGCAGCATCGCTCTTTGTTTGACAGGCACACATTTAAACAAACACGGGTACCTGACGGCGACTGGGTGCTGGCACGGGCTCGCTGGGAAACATGGAGAGCTGAAGAAAACCACTCGGCTGGGCTGACAGTTACTCTAATGGCCTCGCTAGTTTCACTCTCGGCCCTTATTGGGGGCTGAGCCTTGGTGTTGCACTGGAGCAAGGTTTAACGTGATGGGAACACGGTGTAGGTCCACTGGGTCCGATCTTCAAGCTCGACCTCATATCCTACTAGGAAGACAGATGGCTTTGAGCTCGGCATATTTTCAGGGCGCACTGGCCGACTTTCTATACGAACCTCTCATCGTGGAATGAGGCAGGACATCTGTGTTGATAATACATGTGTTGATATTACGTGTAGGCCTGGCCGTGCCTGTTTGACTCTTCTGCTATGCGCTGTATACATTCTGCTTAGTGAAAGCGCACGGCGCATGCAAACATTGTTCAACCTGCGACGTTTGCGCTCTGGATGGTGTCACGTGTGCACGTTTCTGGCGGATGGTGTAAATTCAGTAAATATATGAGTCCTAATGCATGTAGGCTGCTCTGTATGCAGAGAAAGAGCAGAGTCAGCGAGAATGGTATTAATGCATGACAAATGAGCATGGCGATAAGAATGAAAGGGCACATCACAGCTGCCTTATTAAGACAGAAAAGCTGGTGGAATTGCTGTGTGTTCCTCGACAGCCCAAAATTCATCTCATTCTCCTGACTGACGCCTAGGCACCCAGTGACATCTTACCACAATACAGAACTGAAGATTTTACAGTTGCTACTATTGTTGTTACGCTAAATTTTGATCTCTCATGCATACCCTGAGTACACACAGATAAAATAAATGAGCCAATTGAAAGTGTACACGCATCATATTATATCGGCAGACACGGTTCTTAGTAAAGTGTTTACCGCTGGTGTCGTGATGGAAGCCTCTCTTCCCTCAATTTCAAATTTGCACTTAACACCTTCCTGTTGCTGGCCTTCTCATTTATCAAGTGCGTTTGTCCCACTGACAAGCTTCACACTGCCGGCGGAATATCAATATCAAGACGGCGTGGCGCGAGCAGCCCGGGTAACCTTCAGCTAAATGTCATTCTGCTTAATCCTATTTGAAAATTAAACATTGAAAAAAGGCTTCAGCGTTTCCTCTTCCTCCATCCACGCAGTCACTGGGTTGGCCTCGGCGCGTCGCTGACATTTGTAAATATTGTGTTCTGCTCGTGTTCTCCATTATTTGTTATTTGTTTCTTGCTCGGAGGTAATGACTGACCAGAAATGAGTGACTGAAGCCATGTAGCTATTTTTTTTGTCAGTTTCGTGTCATTCGTGTGCGTGAGGAATGGGAAGTGTGTACTCTGCAGTGTGTCTGAGTGTTTGTGAGCCACTGAGGCAGCACTCCGATGCACCGCTATAGGAAACGGGGTGTGTGTGTGTGTGAGAAAGAAAAACACACACGCTGTGGAGAGCTGTTGCTGTCAGGTTCAGGCCCAGTGGCTCTGCTAAGGGGCCTGTGACAGGGAGAAAGAGACACAGCTTCGAGAGCAGACAGGCGAGAGAGGCCCCCATGCATCAAACACACATATTTACATAAACAAATCCTCCCCATATAGCCTGTAATTACCGCACTGACAGCGCCGACCACGCAAGAAAAAAGAGCTTGTCTGATCGAGACAGATACACAATGACCGAGGCAGAAGCTCCATCAGAGTGCACCTACACTGGGGGCTTCTTTGTATGCATGAACTGCATCAGATGATAGGCCGTGTCTTCTTCTCCAATATATGGAGTCCATACATCCTCCGGTGAAGGAATTCCTCCCTGCTGGATAGGGACACATAAAAAGACACACACAGAGGTTAGAAAATGCAATTGTTCTGCCGTAAAATAGAGTTGTTTATAGTGGAAATGACAACGCAGTGAATACATACAGTTTCCGGGCTTTCAAAGCACAGTGCAGTGTCCTTATCGTACTTGTGCGATAAAAAGGTCCTGTATTATAATCAGGGGTTGTCCCTTACTTTTACATTCTGTTAAATCCTGTGCAAGAATACGTCCTACCATCCTTCAGTGTGGAGGAATGAACACTGCTGTACATTTCGAAATAAATACCTATCCAATCCCTTTCTCTTGAGGTTATAATACTTCACACCACCAGGAGTGGAAAGATGACAGATTAATTGTTCTTGAATGAAAACTGTGGATATTGTCTCGGTGTGTTATTCAGTTAATATGGAAAATAGCCAATCAAAAGTATACTCGAATGAATGGTCAAAGCTGTCTACACTTAAATGTACTCGAGTAAACAATTTTAACAGAAATTAGAGAACAGAATATTTTACAATGTCTCACACTTGCACATGGTTTAAAATTGTATGAAACTTTATCGAGGGTCAGATAACGTTAAATACGGGTTTAGTGTAAGTATATAAACACTAAACCCTTATTTAACCTTATTTGACCCTTGATAAAGTTTCATACAATTTTAAACCATGTGCAAGTGTGAGAAATATCTACTCATGATCTTTAAGATCTATAATGAGTACGTGGATGGACTACATAAGAGTATAAGGCGTTAGGTTTATTTATTTATTTATTTATTTATTTATTTATTTAATGGACCTGTAACTGAGTAAAAGTACAAGAATGAATTTTTAATTATACACCGGTAAAGTGATACTTAAGTGTAGTAATGAAGCAGAGCTACTTTCCTCCTTTGCATACTACTGAGTTATCTTAATAGATTGTTTCATGTGTCTTTGGGCTTTAAAATGGATTAGCGCCTCAAGACACTGGATATCAGGTGCCCTACTATCTAACATGATATTGAGGTGCAGTCTGCATTAACTTACAGGCTTCAAGAATCACCACCTTGAAGCACTCCACCTTTTCATTTGCTCCACAAGAAGTAGACTGAGATGGATTAAAGGTTCATTATATTTATAACATAATTAAATACCGATTTCAAGCCACAGATTCATATTATGTGTGTACAGATATGTAGCTATCACTAGCTAGACTCTTCAGTGAACTAATATGTTTTGTGTGTGTGTGTGTGTGTGTGTGTGTGTGTGTGTGTGTGTGTGTGTGTGTGTTGCAGGTGGGAGATGCAGGACGGAGCTCCACTTGAAGATGAAGAGAAGATTTTAGTGGATCACTTAAAGAAAACATATTTAAACAGAGCTGAACCGGAATCTGGTTCAGAAGTCTCTGAATGACCCGAATGCTATATATTTGAATTTTAAGGCGCTATATTTGACTCTGCATGTTAAAATATTTTATTATGAAGTATTCTCTCACTGTGAGATCTGTTTTGTTATCATTTTTGTTGTTTAGTATGGGTATTAGGATAGACAATAATCAGGCATCACTGTAAATAGAAGAAGTGGTTTAAGGAACTGCTGTTGAACTGGATCACACAACCTGACCACACTCACACACACACACACACACACACACACACACACACACACACACACACACACACCAAAGTGCCAGTATGCTGGTTACATTAGGTTTCTATGTCTTAGTAATTTTTGGTATATTTCTGTTTAAGCATATGTGCATTTATACTAATAAAAGTTATATCAAATATTGGGATGTTTTCATGATTCCTTCATATTACTCAGTTTCTGTATTTAAAAAAAAAGTGTTATACAAAACAATATATAAAACAACAATATATACAACTTCATTTATTTAGCAAGGCAGCACGGTGGTCACAGACCAGGGTCCCTGGTTCCCTCCTGAGCTCAGGTTACTCCCTATGGGGAGTTCTCACCGTGTTTCTGTGGATTTCCTCCAGGTTCTCCAGTTTCTACTCACCTCCCAAAAACATGCAGTAGGTCGACTGGCTATGCTAAATTGCTCCTCGATGTGAATGAGGGTGTGAATGTTTGTGCATGGATGACTTATTTTCAACCTTCATAAGTTCTCCCACACCACCCCATTGCTACACCACCTCCACTGGCTTCCTGCAGCTGCCTGCATCAGATTTAAAACACTCATGCTTGCCTACGAAGCCAAAAACGGACCAGCACCCACCTACCTTAAAGCTCTTATCACATCCCACAATACACCACACTCCCTCTGATCCTCTAGCACTGCTCGACCGGTCCCACCGTCTCTAAGGATACAAGGAAGGCATGCATCAAGACTCTTCTCTGTTCTGGCAGCTAGATGGTGGAATGAACTTCACATAGATGTCAGAACAGCTGAGTCACTGGATATCTTCAAATGATGACTAAAGACCTACCTCTTCTTGGAGTACCTAAATTAGCACATTTATTTATTTATTTTTGCATTGTCTTTGTGCTTTACTTGCTATGTTAGCTCTCCAACAGAGTTTTTTGACCTAGTGGACCAGGATGAGGATGTATTTATTGATATTATAGACTTCAAAGAACGTCTCTAAGTCGCTCTGGATAAGGGCAAATGCCATAAATGTAAATGCATGGTACCCTGTGATGGCCTGGGGTCTTATCCCGGGTGTATTCCCACCTCACATCCGGCGTTCCCAGGATAGGCTCCGGATCCACCATGACCCTGACCAGGATAAATCGGTTAATGAAGTTGAATAAAGTAATGTTTATAAATCAATATTACAACTTAATTTGTTATTAGTTTCAGTAATAACAATTACTAGTTTCCATGTAAAGTTGTCTGTTTATACCAAAACACTAAAAATATATTGCTCAGACATGTATTGCAAAATGTTAACAATATCTGCTTATTATTCGTCTTCTCCTTTCTTCGTTTTTTATTAGTATTTTCTGATTTATTTATGTTTATTTTCATATATAAAAAAAAAATGTGTCACTGTCGTTTTAAATTCCGCCAACCGGCTGAAAGCGAGCTTCCGCTTTCGTCAGGCGGTGGAGGCGTTACTTCCGGTTTGGAATAACAAGGAAGCAGAGGATGTTAGAAACCTCAGCATTGCTTGTTGACATGGTACGTGAACGCAAACAAAAACCTGCATGTTAAATAAAATGCACTAGTCCCACTGTTTAGCTTCTGTCTGCAGTTCTTCTGCGCCTGGCTGTGCCTTCTTCAGGAGACTACCTGCTTTATTTCTCCAGAGGAAATACTGTTTGACAAAATGACACCAGTTACCTGTGAAACACTTGGTCTGAGCTCCACGGAGTGATGTGACAGTCAGGTTAGCCGCTGAGCTAACTAGCTGCTGAAAGCACTTGTCGGAGCAAGCTGGTCTTCTTCCAAATATTTAGGCAAGAGTGTAAAGTAAAGAAANAAAGAAAGAAAGAAAGAAAGGAAAGACGCTGTGAATGAGCGGCAGAGACATCCAGTCTGAGTGGGAAAGCTCAGTCTAGCTTCACACAGGCTTTGTTAGCTTTGTTTTGCTAACTCGCTATCTGACAGTTTCATGCAGTCGTGGGATTAATTAAGGCGTTTAGGAAGAAAGCAGATGGACTGACTGGTCATTCAGTTTAAGGCTTTTAGGGCGCATAAAACATTTTTTGCATCTGTTTGAATGTTTTCAGCATGCATTGCTTTGACTAAAGCCAGTCACTCAGCCATGCACTTATTATCCTGCAGTAAACAGTGACAGTGTTGAGTAAACTAGTGCACTGGTGAGATGGGATCAGCTTTCTGGACGTGTGTGTGTGTGTGTGTGTGTGTGTGTGTTATGTAATGGTGCTGGAGGACTGCTCTAAATAACAAGCTAAGTGATCTCTGTATAAGTCAGAGATGGGAGTGTCTTCATGTGGTGTGCTCATCACACTAAAAGTCCCATGTGTACCCCATGCAGCTGCTTTCACTACAAACCTTTATGATAAGTGCTTGCTGTAGTACTTGTATTTGTATTTGCACTTGAGCATTAACAGGTCACGTGACTATAACCTGTACATAGCATAGGATTTACCTGTGCTAAGAAC
Organism: Pangasius macronema; assembly: GCA_037577455.1. Taxonomy (NCBI): domain Eukaryota; kingdom Metazoa; phylum Chordata; class Actinopteri; order Siluriformes; family Pangasiidae; genus Pangasius; species Pangasius macronema. The sequence goes on along the minus strand of CM074957.1, from coordinate 19,817,131 downwards.
TCAATAGCTTACCTAACTCTCCCCCCCCTCAGGAGGTGTCTCTTCTCTCACCAGTCTTTTAAAATGTTGTATATTTTTATCGCTTTGTTGTCCTAACCTCGGACAGCGCTTGCTTCCGTTTTGCTCGATAGAATGGATCACTTCCAGGCGAGAAAGACAAAACCTCTTTTCCTTAACAGAATCTTTACCAACATGTCAATTCTGATGAATATATTTAAACCTTAGGGTATTTTCTACCTGTTCTGTTATAGCAGGTAAAAGATGGTGTAATCTTTCCAGACGCAGTAACACACAGCCTGTCAAAAGCATTGACATGATCGATTCGGACTGGACTCACATCCAACCTTTAAGATACACCGTTAATACATTACAAATACATTACCCCACCTCCCACTGTAAACCTAATCCCGTCCGAGTAGGGCTTAAGCCTCAGGCTGTTGTGCTTAACCCAACAGTAAAACTTTAGGTTTTACATAAATCATTCATACCTCATGACTGCACCTTCAATATCAATCTCACTTTTAGGAAGGAGTTTTATAAAACTGCTCTTTTCTCTTTTTGTTCTTGTGTGTTTACAGGATGCACCGCTGTGAGCTGCCTGAAGCGGAAGGTCCATGCTTGTCAAAGCTGACTTTCTTGTATTTTATTTGGCGTGGATAACTATGGCCCAGCTCTTGGCACAAGAAGAAAAGGAAAATGTTGCACTAAAAGGTAAATATTAAGCAGGCTGATATTTAGGGCGCTATTTAGAAAAAAATAATAAAAATCTAAGCCTTCATATGCGTCTATCTTCATATTTTTAGACTAGATTTCACTTGTGTAAGGTTATATAAGGTTTATTATGTAAGGTTTCCGCTGTGATGTTGTCCTTTATTATCTTTTAATATAAAATGATCAGATTAAATCATAAAATAATACCGTCGGCGTTGTTGGTGCGGACATGGTGCAGTTTGGATTGTGCTTTTCTGTTTAGATTTGTTATCCAGGATTGACTTAGATGAGCTGATGAAGAAAGACGAACCTCCGCTCATCTTCCCCAAGACTTTGGAGGAGTTTGAATATGCTTTTAATGAGTGTAAGTTTCATTTAAACTATACTTTTTTTTTAAAAAAAACGGGATGTTAGAGCAGAGGCACGGAGTCGTGTAAAACCCGAGGACCACATGCATCATCTCCATCAGTGAAGTCCACACTGACTTATCCAAAGCAAACAAGCACTGTTCTGACCTGGGCTAAAGCGCAGCAAGATAGCAACGGACATATTAAAAAAGCACTAGAGTTTAGTTCATCCCTATTAAATACCAAAACGTCTTAAAATCTCACGACCGGTAGTATTACTACTGTGTAAAATATTCTGAAAAAACATGCTGCTTGTAATAATAATAAAAAAGGCAGCTATGAGGAGTGAGTGTTAGTCACTGTTATTATAGTAATACTAATAATGTTAGAAAATACCAAAATTATAGTAATAGGAGAAAAGTTAGATTCTGTAGCTGGACCTGAATTGATATAGTTGACATGGGAAACTTATCGAGATGGAGAGCCTCATCATCAAAACTTAAGCAGTTTATAACGCAATGTTTTAATCAATAATGAAGCAGACACTTCTACACTACTGTAGTGGCCTGTGGTAGGTCTGATAAGTGGGATGGCCATTTCTGTTTACACTTTAGTGAAAACTTTAGTGAACAATGCTACTCTTAAAAAATGGCATACTCAAGTATGTACTTAGAGTATATAATGTATAGTGCATGTGCATAGCACACAGTTTGATCCCAAACTCAGGCAAACACATTTTTGAATAATGGCAAAATCCTAAACCAGATGAGTCTTGGGGTCATCTGTGGCACTCTGTAATGGCTCTCCGTGGCACTTCAACCTAATTCATTAACTGCACAAACATAAATAATGAGTTACACTTTATAGTCAGAACAGAGAGTAGGCTGGTAATTAAGCAGCACTTAAACTGGGCTGCAGCGTTCGAGGCCATAGCAGGTTTAGTTAATTTCCTAGTGAAGGACTCGTTCTGTTTTGTGTGGGTTTGATGAAATTAACTTCGGGTTCTGCGTGGGAATAGGATGTCTGTCTACGGTCAGTCTCAGAATATTTCAATGCAGTTTATACCCCAGCATTTCTGAAGCCCTGCTTCTGGTTGGTCAGAAGGTCTTTCTATAACCGCAGCTCTGACAGTAGTGCCAGCTCTAGAGGTTTATATTAATGTCCTGGTTATTGTTATTGTTTCTGTAGTAGCAACTAAGTCAGGGACTTTTATGATGGATACCTTACATAGTCTAAGAACAAGTTTAGAAAGCATGTTATTTAATATAGGAAGAAGTTTAATCACTGATATGGTGATTTCTGTAAGAAGCATTTTTTTTCCAGTGCCAGAGGTAAAGCCGTGACTTTAAATTTCCCAACACGAGAAAGTTTTCAAGATGTTTTGCTGGTAAGAAAGGCTGGTGAGGGAAGGACTTTTACTAGCTGTTATATCATGAGCGATAACAGTAACTAACACGTCTCACAGACATCCTTATCTAAGCAAACGTTGTGCGTGCGAGCCTGGCAGCGCACATTAAAAAAACGTTACGGAGAATCTATCGCCGTCGGTCAGGTCTTGAGGCAGCTCATCGAAGGCAGTCCATCCTGGCTCAGTAACACACAAGTTCCCCTGGACAAAAATGAGTCTCATCCACCAGTACAGCAGCAGCACCTTATTTTCCAATGTCAGTAGGTTGCATAGTGTAGATGCTCAGTTGTTGGTCAGACCTTGGTCAGTTGTTGGTCAGACCATGGTCAGTTGTTGGTCAGACCTTGTCACAGGTTACCTTGCTTCCAAGCTTAAACATGGACACTCGGATGTTCCAGACTGGCATCTGTACAGTGCACACGGCCAAATCCGTGTGGGACTGGTTCGGTGGGTGTGATGGGAAACTAGGACACTCTGACAAAACTAGAGAAATTGTGGCATTATTAGGAACAGCAGGTGAAACACTGAAATAGGCCCCACGATGCGTAGCTGAATTGTACCCCCGTTCAGCGTAAGAGTGGGACACAACTGACAGGAACTATCTCAAGACACTGCTGGCATCCTTACCTGACAGGATTGGCACTGTTATTAAGTTGAAGGGAGGTGGAACTAAGTAGAAATGTCACATGCGACTCATTTTTTTTTCTGTTTGGGGAGTTTATTAATTCTAACTGATTGTAACTTTTACTGCTTGTTCTTATTGAACTTGAATGGAAGGCAACTGGGAGAAACGCCACATTAAAAGAGAGGCAAAAGTTTCTAGTTGACTCCAGTCCTGAGAGATGAGAGGGAGTTAAACGTCCTCATTGGCCATTGACGGCAGCGTCTTGGCTCTGATCGCGCTGTCTGTTTGAGAGTCTCCTGAGTCACTGGCAGCTGAATGGACAAGTTGTGCATGCCATGGGCTGTCAGTGGCTTACTCAGCCTTGCACTCAACTTGACGGCCACATTTGCATAACCTTGCTGCTCGCTCTAAAAAGCCTCCTGTCGCTGCCTTGAATACTTCATTTCAGTCACTGAAAATATACCACTCCTATTTATTTATTTCTTTACATATTTGCGTATTTGGAGGCTGTTTCAAACCTCGCGTTGCAGCTCTCTTTTTTTTTTTTTTTTCCAGATCAAATGGAGGCATCGTTGCCAAGGGCTCTAGCCCTGAGTGCTAATTTGAATCGTGCTCTAATGAAGCAGCCTATAAAATACGTATGTATTTGCAAGAGAGAAGTTTTTCAGAATCCTGCTGCATGATGGCTTCATCACAGTTAGCCTTCAGCTCGTTCATTACTGGAAATCCAAGGTTATGTACACCTAATTAAGCCAAAAAAATTGAGAACAGCATGCTAATTACGCAAGAAAGACGAAAAAGTTGAGGAGGCATATTCCTCAGAGAGTCGTTGATGTGAGGGCGACGGAGCTGAACCTCTGCCGCACACGAGCTTTCATTAGATCCCTCTCTTCCTTCTGTTAGACTACTGGCCTTCCTAGCATTGTGCTTCACTCCTCTGCAAATGCATAATCAATTCCTGCAAGATCCCTTTCCCTGCCTGTGCCCTCTCTTTTCTTTCTTTTTGCACATAAAAAACCCCTCTATTAGAGTGGACGCAGTCTTAGCAGTGCACGCTGATGAATGGCCTTTTAGCGCTACATGATGTCGAACAGCTAACAGCGAGGGCAAATACAGTAATACTCATCGAGTTAGCCGCGCTGGATTTATCGCCTGCAAACTGTGCAGAAGTACCGGGGTTTGAAAACGAGCCGAATAAAAATGCTTATGCAAACGTTTCTCTTTCGAAAAAAAAAAAAAAAATTTGCTGTGCTGGGGTAATTGAGAAAGTATGAGGCCCTTGGGCTGTTTGGGTTAAGTGTGTATGCTTTGAGTCTTTTAGCTTTGTGCTTTTGCAATCAGAGAGGTCACAATTAGATTTAACACTGTATTGGGCTTCATTTCATTATCCAGTCGTGCCATCATAAGGATAGATGGGACTGTATCTCGAGAGCAGAGTTTTCACAAGTATTACACCCCCCCTTCCTTGCCTGGCTGGTGGAGTTCTCTCATGAGCGAGTATAATACTTCTGTAGAAGTTTTAAAAGTAGATTGCGCATATAATGGTTTTATTCAAAAACTTTTGTTCCAACGGAAGTTATCCTTTTGTAGCAATAGGACAGTTTGAGCTGTTAATTGAAAATTTGAACTTTGTGTATGAATGAGTGACTCACATTAATATGTGTAAATAGTTTGTCACCTTCAGTGGTGTCCAAGAGTTTCATCGTCATGTTGGACTCAATTAACCTTAATTTATGACATGCTTCCTTTGACTACCTGCTGAAAGAGAGTGATGCAGCGGCGCTTTAGTCCTTTAGTCTGTCCAGCTCTCTCACCTCCTGTTCAAACAGATCAGCTTCCACTGCTTCAGCTTTCACACTAATGAACGTTTGCTGTCTCCACTGCTTCTGTGCTGGGTTTTTTTTATTAATATGACATTGGACCTTTCTGGAAAATGGCGATTGACAAAAGAAGCTCTTGCTATTTTTGTTGCTGGAGCTAACTGAAAATCGATTGTTGGAATGTCGTCCTTCTATTAAACACCATAGTAACTGCGCTAGCTTTGTCCTCTTGTGACATCAGAGTGGCAGACAACCACTGAAGTCTCACAAGAACGACTAAAATAAAGCACCAACCAACACGTCAGCACCAGAATCACCAGACTCATCAAGAAAAACAGCTTAATACAGACATATTTAATGTTTCAGTAAATGTGGTTAATATTGAGAAACACTATCGTCAGTGCATAAATGCTGTGTGCATCCCACTCTTATATTCGTCTTCACCCTCCTCCAGCTCCTTCATGTAAACAGGGATTGGTTGTTAGTTAGAGTGCACTTGTTTACCTCTAAAGCCCTACGCCAGCTGTTTAGCTGCTCCAGCGCTTGGCTGTACAGTCTGGCCTTGGCGCCGCTCTGGCATTGGAGAAGGGTCAGCATGAATGAAGTTCTCTGGCCTCGGCTCAAATCATCCTGTCGAAGGCCTCGCGTAGGAGGGGAACAGTTGTGGTGGTCCACACACACACACACACACACACGCCCTTGGAGCTCTCAGGTGGGAGGGGAACACGGGCACAGACAGAGAGAAAGAAATGGCCGAGAGCGGCCCTGCCACACCAGATGTCTTATGCAGGAGCGCCAGACGTCCCAGAAGCCTGTGCGAACGGGAAACAGAGAAGCGTTAGCCGTCCCCGGGCCTTGTACCTGCCAGATGGGGGACGGCAGCCAAACACATTTAATTGCATGAGACGAGAGAGATGCACATCAAGCAGGCCTGAACTGAAGCTCACAGCTCGTTCACTGCTTCTGACTGGCAGCACACGAGACGATGACTCTTAGCACCATCCCTTTCAGCGTCTTTGCCACCGTGTCCAAAGACAAAGAAAAGCTACTCGTATAGTTTCATTCCAAATGTTCTCTTTTAGTAACAAGCATGTTAACGGCGTCACGCTACACTGACTTTGTATTAAGTAATCCTTCAGCTAATCAAACAGAAATACCACATGATGAGGCTTGTAACACATAATGCCATGTTGAGACGAGGCCCGACATCACAGTGGACATGACAGTGGTTATGATTTGTGCTGATCAGGAATAACCATCGGAATCCACAATCAGGTTTTCAAATTTAGAAATGTTACAGGGAACAAAAAAAACCAACCAAAGACAAAACGAAACAAAATCACTCTAAATTGTTCGAGTGGTTAATAAAATGGTGATGTAAAGAAAGTAAATATAAGCCTAAATATACACATTTCCCAGTAATTTCCTGCACATCTGGCTGGGAATGTGTGATGTTCGATAGCCATAGCCGGGTTTTTGATGGGGCGGCGGCGGCGGGGAAGTCCGTGTAGAAACTTGTTCCAAGCAACGGATCACAAAAAGCAAAGTCGAGGGATGTTTTGAAAAAAATAAATACACATTTTTCTGGTGAAATGCAGTGTTTGGTTTTATTACTATTCTAGGTTTCCTATAAACAGAGTAGGTTATCTTATGTAGCGTATGTTTCATTCTCACCGGTTTCTAACTAAAGAGGGGAGTGTGGAACGCTAGAGCAGGAACAATAATATCATTTCTGTAAAGAACAAACCAGAATTTTAAAAAATATCATTTCTCACATGACACAGTATAATCAAGCAGCTGCACTGATTATTTTCCTATAAGTGCATGCTCCATCATGTTTTGTTCTTTACTTATACCTCTGCTATATATATTAATAAAGTCTAAAAACAGAAAAATCATAAAGGTCTGCATAATAATTTGTCAGTTTTCTATTAGTTGAGATTGAAACTGACGAGACCTTAATGTGTGTTCCTGTCTCGTGTAGATGGCCAGCTACGACACACACAAACCGGGGAGCCGTTCGTCTTCAACTACAAGGAGGACATGCACAGGTGGAACCAAAAGAGATACGAGGCGCTGGGAGAGGTACTTTCCATCTTCACCCTGTTTCACAGAAGACCACGTTAACGCCATGATTGGAATCGTTTCGTCATTCGTTGCCCAGTTTATCCATGTAACATACTCGCACGTGTTGAGGATTCTCATCTTTATTCAGACGTGGTAGTTAAAAATAAGGGAAAGCGCTGCGACTTTTACTATATTATTAGATGAAAAAAGGATTTTTGGTAGTGTGTGTGCTATTAGTGGGGAACTTTGATGATGGTTTTGATGCATCTCTGTTTCCCAGGTTTAATAACTTTGTAATTGGATTCCCTGCAGTAATTGGAAGCGCTCTCTGGAACACTGCAGATCTCTCTCTCTTTCTCTCTCCACACACACACACACACACACACACACACACACACACACACACACACACACAAACAATGGAATGACTCTAATAAACTCTCACACTTTACCCTTTTCTAGCTCCCTCTTCTCTCTTTCTGTTGCGCTCTCTTCCTCCTCTTCTTTTCGTCTCTCACTTTCTATTAACTCGTTTGCTCATTTCTGACTTCCCTAAACACAGTGCTTGACTGAGGGGGGGAAAAAAAGCCCTACGTGCCTCTTAAACTCCAGCTTCTCATTGTGTGTCAGTGAATGTTTGTGTGCTCTGGGCTCTGCTTTATAATCATCTCTTCATATATCTTACCACAACTGTAAACATCTGTAAATCCTAAACACTAAACAACTGTAACTCCTGCCTACCACATGCCACGTTCATATACAGTGTGTGAGACAAAGTGTGTTTCCAAACTGTCTGACAGTGAAAAGCAAGCGCATGTCTTGGCTTCATTTATACACAGGATTTGTGTGCGAGATAAAAACGTAAAAACGAGTTCAAGGCCAATTATATGAGGTGTTTCTGAAACTTGTTTTCGTCATCAAACTAATTTTAAAACGTTTTGATTGTGAGGCCTGAACTTGCAAAATTTGTTCAATGACACTCACTACACCAACATGGCTAAACAAGGAGTAAAAACAGACAAATAAAAGGGCGTTATAGGAAAATAATCAACGACAGGGTGGTGTGATATGGCGCAACGCGAAGCGGCGTTGCTGTTAGCACCCTGGAGTGGATCATTTTCCTCTAACAGCGCATCCTGAAGTCTTTTATTCATCTTATATGCCTCTTTATTAATGAATAACTTGTGATTTTTAACTGATAACTATAGTTACATACTGTATAATATTGCGGAACGTCCACCAGACACGTGAGTTCCTGTTATCACTTAGTTTATAGCAGCTGTGAACACCTTCACCAGTCTCTCATTTTCTTTCTTGAAGTTAAAAAAAATGGAGCTTGTCAACGATTATACGTCTTTCTTTGGTTAAGTAACCACACGTCATTTTAATCCGTTTATTATTAGCCTTAGATCATATAGCGCGTGCACGATACGAGTCCTTGCGAGCGTGTTGTTACCGTGGAAACGGCTTCGTATCAGAGTAAGCGCAGTAATCTAATCCTGTGGTTTCAATTACAGTCAAAGCTGCTGTCAAAGAACATTAACACCTACTGACCAATCAGATTTGAGAATTCAGCAGCGCTGCTTAATATGCTAGTGCTTCTGAAACGGCTGTGGATTGAATACGCACGTACAGTGTGTTGCTTACGTGTTGCCCGTGTGTGTCTGGTGTGAATTCCAGGTCGGGTTGTGTGGTGTGGGTGTCAACCATCAGCGTGCTTCGCTGTGGGACATGGCCACTTCTCCTCACATGTTCTCTGCATGCGTACAAACTTAAAAGGCGTCCGTTCCCCATGCATGCAATATGCATGAGCTAATCAGAAGTGTGCGTTTGCTTAATTACCTTTGTTCATTTGCTTCTGCGCTATTTGGCTTTAATTGTTCTGCTCATTCTTTTGAAGTTCAAAGAACACAATAGTACTTGTTTAGGATTACCTGTGTGCTTTATTTCTAATCCAGGTACGCTCCTCAGAGAAACAGCTCTTTCATATAAAGTCTGTCTTTTATTCACCGTACAAACCGGCACAAAAGCAATCCATTTCACTACTTCATCTCCTTTATAAACGCTGGATTCGGTTGAAATTTATAGGCGTGAGGCTTCACACAAACGGACACGACAGAAAACATCACATTTTAATTGTGATTATAGTTTTACACTTCTTCAAATAATGAAACATAATCAACTTTGGTATTAATGAGATTGTCTATAGTTGGCTAATTGTTTTTTAATTCATTCTAGTGCACTCATTTCCATTCAGATGGTTGAACGCTCGGTTTGATTTAAATATTCCACCAATGTAAATTGGTGTACAATGTTTATTTATGTTAGTGTTTATATTTAGCACTTGAAAGTTCACACTCATTGGGCCTCATTTTTTCAAACTGGATACGAATGATTTAATTTGTAAACTGTTCGCAGGAGCATTTACTCAAGTAAATATAGTAATTGTGAAAAGCAAATTAGTTTGGAGCAATGTTGGGCCCCTATGAGAGCTCCAGATTGAGTAAAATTATGTATAGGTATACGTGTTAATGAGAATCTCCATCGATCTTCAAATCTTATAATTGTCATGTGTTACTGCAAATGTACAGTGCGTTCAGAAAGTATTCAGACCCCTTTATTTTTTTCACATTTTATGCTAAAATGCTTTAAATGATTTTCTTTTTTTCAATTTACACTCCATACCCCATAATGACAAAGCAAAAAACAGATTTTTTTGCAAATTTATTTAAAAAGAAAAAGACTGAAATATTACATTGACATAAGTATTCAGACCCCTAACTCAGTACTTAGTTGAAGCGCCTTTGACAGCCTGTAGCTGCCCGCATCAGATTTAAAACACTGATGCTCGCCTACAAAGCCAAAAACGGACCAGCACCCACTTATC
>CM074957.1:19785950-19807166 GCA_037577455.1 Pangasius macronema | reverse complement strand
TTTCTTGAACTAATTCAAGTAATAAAAATCCATAAAAAATAAATAAATAATTCATGCAGTAGAGGGTTAAGACTATCAAAAAAAAAAAAAAGAAAGAAAGCAGTTATGTGAAAAGAACTAAAAAGGGAAGAGAAAAAAAAGAAAGCAAATTTAAAAAAGTGTGAATTAAAAGAAAGGAAAGAAAGAAAAAGAAAGCGCATAAAATAAAGGAAAAGTAAAGCAGGAACAGAAGGAAAAGTGTGAGAAAATCTGAAACAGAGGGATAAACAATGAGAAAGAAACCGACAAAATAAAAAAAAGGTGTGTATAGAGGAAGGAAAGAATTAAAGAGAAAGAGGAAAAAGAAAGAGAAAGAATGTGCCTGAGTGAGTAAACAGAAAAAAAAAAAGGAAAGAAAGAAGTAGAGAATGAACTCTCATTGTTGGCCACACGGCATCGGCGTAGCACGCACAGAGCTCAAACCAGCCGTTCGTTCAGAAAAGAAATAAAAAAATAAAAACTGCTCTCGTACCTTTAATTTGTATTTCGTAACGCTGTTATTATCTACAGGAACATTAGAGATGATTTCATCGCACAAAATGGCATCAAGGTGGCGCGAAACAGGGTTTGAAAGCCAAGCTGGGGGGTACAAACTTCAGTGTCGTGTGTGTGTGTGTGTGTGTGTGTGTGTGTGTGTGTGTGTATACAGTATCTGTACCTGGTGATGGCCTGAGAGAGGCACAGATGCAGTGTAAACCGTCAAACCGGACTGAAAAACGAGCGTTTGAAAGCAGGCCTGTGGTTATTGAGAGTTATAAATATCTACAGTTTCCACGTCGATCCGTACATTTGAGTAAATATTATTTTGAGCTGAAAAAAAAAAAAAAAAAAAAAGTCTAAAATGATGGAAAACTGCACCATGCATTTTGTCCGTGTTTAGGTTCTACAGTAGCAGCTGCATTGCAACGAGTCTTCATGTTAGCGGAGGATTGATACTGAAAACCTGCGTCACTAAGATCAACACCAGAATTCACCCAAAGTCAGAAGATGGCCGAGCGTGATGGAAAAAAATCTACTGTACACGTACAGTGAAGTACTCCCTCCGGAAAGAAAAGAAAAATCCTTCATCAAATTCCGATTTTATTCCCAAACGTTCCCGGCAGTCATTTCACAGTAATCCTCATCAAAATATCGGTTTAGAAAAATAAGATTTCTGAAGGAACACAAGAGGAACGGCATGACGACGAAGCGCGAGTAAGGAAGCGTACACCGCAGACGCGGAAAAACAAACGAATCTACGCGGCTGTTCACGGCTAATAATTGGAGTATTTTTCTTTTCTCAGAGGCGACTTCAATAAACGGAGTGTGAATATAGCAAAGAGGGAAAGTTCCTTTCACGTTCTTTCTTTTCCGTAGCTTCTCCTTGTCTTGTTTTTCCGGGAGTTCACAGCGTGGATCGCTTTTTTTCGCTCCAAGAAAGAAAAAATGGCAAGATGGAAAAAGGTTTTATTTCGCTTCATGGTTCATGGTTCATGTTTCGTGTGTGAAGGCTGATGGTTGTGATGGAAGCTTGACACCTCGGATCGTGTCGCTCGCTTTCATGTCACTTTCGCACATCAGCCGAGGCCAATGAATACGTTCGGATATATCCGGAATATTCCGCCCCAGCTTCCCTTTTTCCTCTTGTGCTGCCTCATCTTCGACTCCGTCTTTTCCCTTTCCGTCGCTTCCCCTCGTGGGTTTCAAGATGAGTTTGGGGGTTTAGTCATCAGTCTGTTTCGTTCGTCTGGAGGAGGAAGGTGTTTTCGATGATGACGAGGGTGCAGGCTCTTCATCGTCTCTACTCGATGACCATGCAGCGCGGCAGGTGCTGGGAGTAGTACTTGAAGAGCTCGGCTGTGGCACCGGGGCAGTTGGTCAGCTCCAGTTCCTCCAGATCCTGCAACTGGATCAAGCCTGAGAGGCCTGTGGTGGTCAGCAGGGGGCAGCCTGGTGCAGGGGGATGACACAAACACACAGGTGAGAGCCACTTCCTGTCCTGAACTTCCTGCTCATAATGAACTCATCACGTTCTGAGCATAAACGGCAGAAGCACAATAAAGCTGTAGCGTAATTTACTTCTGCAAGAACGCACGTCCTGCTTGTAACGTGTTGCGGTGAATTCTGAGCAAAAATAAATATAAAATATAACTGACAGTAAGGAATAACGAAATAAGGAGAGAAGGAACAGACAGTGAGAACAAGGAAGAAAGAAAGAAAGAAAGAAAGAAAGAAAGAAAGAAAGAGCAACAAAAGAAGGAGAAAGCGAACAAGAGAAAGAAGGAGAACGAGGGAAAGAGAGAATGTAAAGTAAAAAATAAAGATCAAGACCAAAGGACGTGTGAGTGAGAGAGAGAAAAAGAGATGAAGAAACAGAAAAAAAGGAAACAGACTACAAAAGGATGAATGAGAGAGCAATGGAAAAATGTGAGAATAGCAAGCAAGAAAGAAAGGAAAAGTAAACAGAAAAAAGAAGGAAAGAAAAAGAAAATGTGAGAAAAGCTGAAAAAAAGATAAACAATGACAGTAAAAAGAAGTTTAAGTATAACGAAAGAAAGAAAGAAAGAAAGAAAGAAAGAAAGAAAGAAAGAAAGAAAGAAAGAGCAACAAAAGAAGGAGAACGCGAGCAAGAGAAAGAAGGAGAACGAGGGAAGGAGAGAATGCAAAGAGAAGGAGAAAAAAAGAGAAAGTAAAAAATAAAGAGCAAGACCAAAGCACGAGTGAGTGAGAGAGAGAGAAAGAGATGGAGAAACAGAAAAAAAGAAAACAGACTACAAAACAATGGATAAGAGAGCAATGGAAAAATGTGAGAATAGCAAGCAAGAAAGAAAGAAAGAAAGAGAGAAAGAAACGCTAGGAAAGAGAAAGAAAGGGAATGAGAAAAAAAGCAAGGAAAAGTAAACAGAAAAAAGAAGGAAAGAAAGAAAATGTGAGAAAAGCTGAAAAAAAGATAAACAATGACAGTAAAAAGAAGTTTAAGTATAACAAAAGAAAGAAAGAAAGAAAGAAAGAAAGAAAGAAAGAAAGAAAGAAAGAAAGAAAGAAAGGTGAGTGAAGCAGAAGGAGAAAAAGAAATAAAGAGGAAGAAAAAGAAAGTGACTGAGAGAAAGGAAACGAGACAGAGACAAAGAACCCCAAAACAAAGAAAGGAAATAAAATAAAACAAAAGCAGAAAAATGATAATAATAATGGGAGCAAAGAGGGAAAAAAGTAAGACAGGGCAAAAGGAAAGAGAAAAACAAAAGAAACTGAAATAAAAATAGACAAAGTGAATGAGTGAAAGAAAACAACAAAAAAGAAAAAAAAACAGAAGGAAAGAAAAAGAAAAATATGAGAAAAGCAGAAAAGGATAACCAATAACAGTGAGAGAGAAAAGTAAGAATAACAAAGGAACAAGAGAAAGAAAGAAAGAAAGAAAGAAAGAAAGAAAGAAAGAAAGAATAAAAGCTTGGCAGATGTAAAGAATGAAGCGGACGTACCTGCTAGAGAGAGAAGACGAAGACTCCTCATACCAAACAAGTGCTGCAAGCCAAAGTCCTGCACCTACACACACACACACACACACACACACACACACACAATACGCTGATATTAACTAAAGAAAGAGATTTTTTTAAGTGTTGTTATAATCCAGTGTGTTCATGTTTACTCTGCCGTGTGCCATTGTTTTGGTTTCAGTCCTGTCTCCGCCCCCTGCCTTGTCATTGGTTGATTACTCTAATGTGTTCAGCTGTTCAGTGTTGCACTTTGATGAGTTTGTCCTGTTCTTTTGTCTCGTTGCTAAATCTCATCCATAGTTATTGCGTGTCTCCAAGCTTCCACGGTGACTCCAGATGATTGACATTTGACGCTCACTACGAAGGTAGGCACACTGTACAAACGATAAGTGTTCTTCCCACCAGGCTGAAGTGGTGCTATCAAGACGGTGGTCATCAAGACGTTTTTGAAAACATGGATCATTCATAGTGCTAGCCCATCCTGCATGTATCACCTCATCTGAGAGCTACGGAGCCACGACGACGGATTCCATGAATACCATTGAATTAGCTTTGACAAACACTACTGTCATGTCTTTAAGGTTATATTAAATAGCTCTGGATATTAAGACATGCAAAGAATTAGCAACACCTCCATCGTAACAAATTTGCTAAGTCACATATTATCTTTTCTTATTGGTTTCGGAGATTGGGTCAAAGTTGAATTCGAGTGCCAAGGAGTTGAGTCCAAGTGGTAGGGAAACACTAGTAGCTGATCTGTAGGTGGTCTTAGTTGCACGTTGTACTTCCTGGTTTTGTCCCTCGCTGGTTTTCCTAATTTCTGAATATGGATTATACTAGTTTAATGATGTCTTCTTGTTTGCTGAACTTTGATTACAATTACTGAATTGCTGATTCCATACTTTATCTTCATTGTGGAATTTGTATCGTTAGCCAGTTGCGAGGTACACAGGACCACTGAAAGAAAAAGATACAGGACTTTTCTTCTCTTATCCTCCTTCTCTTCTAACGTCGCAACGGCTAAACAGCGATTACCGCCGCAAGACTCCTAATACGTGCAAACTGTTCTCCACTTTTAACACCTCCACTCAATCTTCTTCCATCTTCACCACCCACATCCCTGGCTGTGTTCTTTGAAACTAAAGTGGTAGGCATTAACAGACAGTTCTTCTTGCCACATACACCCACCCAGCCTCTTTTTCCTTCTTCAGCACATATGAGGACTGTGGACATACAAGGCTCTGTATTGTATTCCTGACTAATCAACAGCATTCCCAGGCCAATTTCCAGATTAACCAATATGGTGAAGACTAGCTTCATTTATTGCTTTGTTTGCAGGGTTCCTGGGTACTAGCACTTCATACTACTATAGTTTGCTCTGTTTTTTTTTTTTAATATCTTGCATATCTTTTTCTGGTTACTTGGGGCTGTATTGAGAGCTGGTCTAAAAGACTATTACCCAGTTACCAGGCTATTACAGAAACGACGCCCAAAAGTTATGTCAATATTTACGTGGGGAAAGTTCCTTGTATTCAGAGTCAGGTTCTGCACCTGCTTAAGTTAATTTTCTGGGCTTCCCATGCATAGAATGCAAACCACTTGTGAGGTTTGCATCTGAGATTATCGTCTAGACAACTGCCTTTAACCACAAGTACGAACATTTAAGCTCAAAAACAATCCAGGACACGCCTCTGTTTTAGTCAAACTCCGCCCACATGCAGTAATCCCACACAATTGTCTAAGGTCTCTAGTTATGTCTCTGGTTATTTCAGTATTAAAGCCTCACTTTGAATGCTTAACTCAACGCCGTTGGTGAATACTCAACTTTATTATATTGCTTTTGAGTCTTTTAACAGCTAGACAACTCTATTCTATTGTATATTGCCTCGCTTTGTGAAAATCCAATTCCTAAATGAATAAATATAGTAGAAGTTGTAGTATTGAAATAGTAGTAGGAGTACTATACATTATACATTTTCTCAGTTAGAACCCACACAGAACTTTACTTTAATTAGAGGGTTAAGTTGGTTTAGACGGTAATTACCTGACAACACCAGCGTAAATAGAGACTGCGAAGTGAGGACATGGTAGAGAGGTACCCGAGGCCTGTGTCTGTGATCCTCACACACCTAAAGACAGAAATCACACAGTTACTTCAGTCGCTTTCAGGCTGCATTCACTTGGCAATGCAAGTCAGGCCATATTTTCTTCATACACACTTGGACTCTATGAGAAACTGTTTTAAAAACAACTTTCCGTGGTGCCATTGAGCGCCGATTAATTATCTATCAATATGTTGTCTGTGGAATATCAGAAACGTAAATTATAGATTTTTTGAAGTCTAGTCGTCCATATATCAAGCGCCTCAGTAAATGTCCACTATCAAAGTAACTCATCCACTCAAATATCATTTCCTATAATTCCGATGCAAAGTGCTGTTAGCTATATATAGCTTCTAAAGCTAACTAGATAAACACAAGTTAAATAATGAAAATGGGTTGTTTGATTTACATGTTACGTGCTTGGTTTTGTACTAGCTTTGTTGGCATATTAGCAAAACAAGCTAACTCTACTAGCTGTGTACACTCACCAGAGGCACTGATAATCTCTGCTACTTCTTTCCAAGCTTTCTGTTTCTTCGTAATCTTTCTATAGACATTTAATGACAATATACAACATATACAACTTGATATGCTACTAGTTGTAAATAGGAACTAAAGCTGTGAACAGGGAACTGAAGAAACGTCAGACCACACACGCCATAGGAGCAGTCCATTTGGATTTGTCGCCACATTTCTCATTTTTGTCTAACGTACCGGTCGAGAACCAGCTCCTCGAGCTTGTGCAGATCGCAAGCGATGTACTCGAGTGCAGCGTCTGTAATGCGTGGGCACCAGGAAAGATCGAGGCTCCGCAGCTTGCGCAAGTTCTCAGCCACCAGCTCAACGCCATCGTCTGTGATCTTTGAGCAGCCTGAGAGGCTGAGCGCGGTCAGGTTGGGCAAGCTGTGCACCATGTTCACCACGCCGTGGTTGGTGATCTCCCAGCAGGAGTGAAGACGCAGCGTACGCGTAGTGCAGCCCTGCTTGGCTGTGAAGTAGGCCATTGCCGTGTCAGTCACGTGGTACGCCTGCAGACTCAGCTCGCACAGATTGGGCAGGAGCTGCGAGATAGCCGCCACGGCATCGTCAGCCACGTTGATGCAGTCACTGACGCTCAGCGACGTGAGCCGAGCGTTCAGACTCGACCACAGGCCCGCCTCGGTGAAGTCGTTGCAGCCCGAAAGCTCCAGGTGTAGCAGGCCCTGCATCTGCTCCAACATCACCTGAGAAACGTGGAAGGAAAACTGAGTGTTTCTGTTTTTGTTTTAGAGCAGCGATCAATCATACTCACACAGTCATCATTTATTTCACGTTAGAAGCGACCGCCAAGAGCGGCTTTAATGTGGGTTTAATGTGTTTCCTGATTATAAATTTAAGGCTGGACAAATCAGTAGCCTGGGTGCCTGGAGAAAAGCAGATTTCATGCTATTCGATTTTCTTTTTTGTAGTTGCGGACATAAAGTAGAGGACAAGTACGTTCAAGAACCAGAGAAAGAAAAAAAATTCATAGTCCCTTTTGTTTTTTGCTAAATAAACGTTTTCATTTGGTGCCTATGTTTAAACCATGCTTGTGCGACGCACCTTGATGCAAGCTTTCGAATTTATGATTCATCCCCGAAATGATTTTAAATGAATTTCTAATTAGATAAAGAGAGCAAGTTAATAGGATTAAAATGGTCGTTGTTTTTACTATTCATTCATTACAAGTGTTCAGATAAATTCCGGATAACGAAATTGAAATAGATATCGCTTAGAGGACTAATATGCACGTTTGGTATTGAAAAAGTTTTCATATTTAAGTGAGAAATAAAACGCTTGGGGCGGTGTGCTGTTATAGGAAACTAATCAGCGACAGGGTGGTGTGATGAAGCAGAGATACTGTTATCACTGTTCTGGAAGTTTTCCAATAACAACACGTGTGATGTGGCGTTTTCTTTGTCTTATACGACAGCAATTTCTAATGATTACACTCTTGTTGTACTCTTAATCTGTTTATAGTTACATTTACAATTGGGAAACAAGTTAGTTCCTGTTCTCACTTACACTATAGCAGCTGTAAACAGCCATTCCTTCGCTAGCTTGTTTTTTTTCTCTCTTACACACGCAAACGTAGCTTGTCACGTTTCTGAAAACCGCACAATGCCTGCCCCTGAAGACTTTCCCGTGTCAGAAAAGGTAATTTCTAACTGCGTATTTGTACTATTACATCCAGCCAACAACAAGCCTAATTCCTGATCTCTGTCACTAAGCAACAGTGTTCATTCCTCAAGCGCGACATGCTGTTCTATCCTCATTTTGAGATTTATTTGGAGTGAGTGATCATCTCTGGTACATTGATTCAGATAAAGCAGAGGATTAATCCAAGCTCTTGGTCATTTAGGTAACTGGAACATGTCCAGGTTCTGATCAGTGGAACAGTGCGAATATTCGAGAGAGAACACCGGCATGGATAGCATCACTAACAACTCAAGTGGTCGCCATGACAACGGCAGGCCAGACCTCAAAATAGCAGCAGCTCCGAGGCGAGTGGGATGAGTGCAACCGTGGCTGCGTGCTCGTTTAAAAAGGGGGATGATTTTTTGTTTTTAGTTATTCAGCCTGTAGAGCAGAAGTGGGATTACGAGCTCATGTCATGCAAGCGGACTTTATGAGCTTACTGTGCAAATATTTTGTAATTAATTACATAAAAAATATTATGTAAATAAGTATGTTGGAATACACAGCATGTGATGGACTTCCATTCAAAAATAAAAAATATATATATATATATAATATACACTCAGCTAACAGATGGGCATCGGCAATGGCAAATAATTGTTTTATAAATATATAACTTTATTAAATCTTGCGTGTGGCATTCTTATAAGTCATAATAAGACTTGTAAGACTTTTAATTTGTTATTTAACTCATCTTAAATTGAGATTCGATCATTCATACAGAAATTCAACGGGGTCACAAACTTTTTCCCATCATGCACTATTGCATTACTTTTTTTATATTATTATGTGTTATTTATATTATCTGTTTCAGGTTATTTCTTCTTATATTATGTTATATTATAATGATGTAATGCTACTACTTCTACTACCATTAGCAATATTAATAAAATATAATTATAATAATTTTTTTTAATTTAATTAATTTATTTCATGAGATAAGAAAAATAAAACATAAACCCCAGAAAAATGCAAAAAAAAAAATTCACTATATTTATATCATGGAAGACAATATAATTTACATAATTTATAATATATTTATATTTATATTTACATAATATAATTTATATAATTTCATGTACGTTGCATATTCTACATAATCTAAACATTCATAATAATAATAATAATAATAATAATAATAATTTTTTGCATTTACCACATATTTACGCACATTAAAAACCAGAAATAACAAAATAATAATAAAAAAAAGAATTAAATAAAGTAGAGAGTAAAAGTAAGAGATGAAGTGTGACATCTTTACAGTATTTACCTCGAGCCCTGCGTCCGTGATGGTGGAGCGCTTCAGGCTGAGTGACTTTACTCCCTTCTTGGACAGCGGGTAGTTGTCGATGAACTCGCAGATGTCCAGGTCAGAGACGCCCACCAGGCAGAAGGAGTGGAAGCCACGCAGCGCGAACGCCTGCAGGCTCACAAACTCCTTCTCTCCGTTGGGCAGCGCGTTATAGAGCTCCTTGGCATGCAGGACGGGGGTCACACCCTCCCAGAACTTGGGCTGGTACAGGACTTTACGCCATGTTTTACACACCTGGGCCAGAGCGCACTTCTCGGCTGTGGTGAAGTACCACAGCAGCCGGTTTAACACCTTCTCGTCGAGGGCCAGCTGCCTCTCCAGCTTAGCGTACTGCCTGGCGTCGGCGGCCATGGGAAGCGGCTCTAAGTGGTACGGCAGGCTCGGGGGCACTGAGGACGCCTGGCACAGACGGTTCTTGGCGGCCGGTGTGCCCTTGGTGATGCTGGCCGAGCCGAGGCCGTTGGGCTGGGGAGGCAGCTTGACCATGCCGTTCCGCGTCACACACGGAGGCTTGAGCTCACTCGGAGTGGACATGTTCGGCTTTCAGAGCCTGCCAGAGAACAGCAAACTAATTATTATCATTTATATAGATCATATGTCCTATAATCCATAATCTAAGTAATATAATATCTATAACGTCAATAACAAATTTAAAAAGAGTTGATCTCAAACATGAAAAATGTTAGAAAGAAAGAAAGAAAGAAAGAAAAACAGGAGAAAATAGAGAACAAATCTATGTACCTATTTGTCTGTCTGTCTATCTAGCTAGCTATCTGTCTGTCCATCCATCCAGCTGTCTGTCCATCCATAATTCTATCTGTCTGTCTGTCTGTCTGTCTGTCATCCATCTGTCTGTTCATCCATAATGCTATTTCTCTGTCTGTTTGCCAGTCTGTCCGTTTGTCCATCCATCCATCCATCCATCCATCCATCCATCCATCTATTCATCCATTTACACTTGCAGCATCTATCTATCTATCTATCTATCTATCTATCTATCTATCTATGATACAGACCCACAGGCAGAACTGTAAATCTGTTGAGCGTTGTCTCATGCACACCCACGCCATGACATCATGCAGTTATTTATCTCAGTCCACCTTAAAATCCGAGCGCAGATGTGCGTGCTCAGTGTACTGATGCCAGCAGCGGAAAATGTCAATGAAGGTTGTTCACGTTCATCCGTTTTCCTGAATGAACCTCTCGAGAGGCTTTTACCACGACAGAGACGCAGAAAACACGCACGCATTCGATTCAGCAGCCTTAGCGTTCATATCTAAATATAAGCGCAGATCTGTGAGCACCTGCACACTAACCCACTAACACTAAAGCATCTGCATAACACATCCACACAACAGACACACAACTGTACCGCTTATGCAAGACACACAGGCAGTGCATGTTGGGAAATCTGAAGCTTAATGCCACGACTGCTTATGCAATCAGAAACAAGCAGGATGGAAAGTCCCAGTTTAACAATGGGATGAAATATTGCATTATTAAAGTAAAAAAATATATATATGTATGTGCACCTTCTTTTAAATGCATTATGTGACTGTGCGAAGTTTCATATCCTGGCAAAGTACAGCGCCATTTTTTTTTTTTAAAGGGACGGAATGAACATGACCACATTGATTTTTTTTATTCCAATTGAAATACTGATTACCTCCTTTGGGCGATTTTTTTAAAATAAATAAATAAATAAAAATAAAAGTTGCTTTTTGACATAGACATAAGCCGATGTTCCATTGTTTTGCTCACTTTCTTTTGTATACAGTATTATTTACTCCATCATTCACGCTATTATTGCTGTCTAGTGGTCAAAAACAGGTTGACGTTGTTCGAGATTATCTCCGGGTAACCCCGCTCTTAGTGCGACGGGGGTAAGAACGAGAAACTTCCAAAAAATAGTGGAGGAGGAGCCAGGGACACATTTTTAATGCCAAACTGGATTAGTTTAAAGAAAAAAAGAAAAAAAGCTCTGCCGTATGATCTTGTTTTATATCAAACAAGCAAATGAAATCTAATAGATTTCTGCAAACAAAGACAAAGTGTTGAGTGCAGACAGTGTGTCTATGATGTACAGAATCATTTCTGTTGAAAGGATTGAGAGATGGAAAGGGGGATCCTTTCCGGGCGACCTTGTTTCCCCACGCAAAAGTTGCCTTTTGCTTCTTTAGTGTCAACTTGTCTGTACGTAGATTTTGGCGATTTTGCTCGACGATCCGACATACGTGCTACACTGTAGGCTGTTGACTCTCAGTTGTCTATTACAGGGTTCCTTCTGACCAATCAGAATTAAAGACTTGACTCTAAGCCAGTGGTGCTGGATGGTTAAAGACTCGATAATGAAGAGCAACTGTGAGAGGTTTGAGATAGAGGAGGAGAAGAAGTGAGGCGAGCATGGACAACCCAGCTGCACTGTGCTGAGAAAAAGCCATATGGAAAAGAAAATAACAATCAACTATATAAATGCTTAGTGTGGTGCTGTTTTCCTCACTGAGCGAACATTTGGGTGCTTTACGATTCTGGGAGAGCAATAATGCCAGACATTTAGAGCAGAAATCCTTCGACATCTGTGTAAGCAAAATGCAAACAAGTTAGGCTTCAAAATGAGAAATTCTGTTATGATCATCACAGCTAGTAGCTTAACTGTATTTTGAATAGTGTGGCAGCAGCTGAGATTTTTCAAACAAATTTAGATTTCCAAATGTAGCTTTTCAAATGTAGCTTTTCAAAGGTAACAAGCCACCTTTTCACCAAGCAGCTAGCATCTAGCTAGCAAGAATGACCAGCACTATTATTATTACTCACATTGCAGCAAAGATCCAAATGTAGTTATGTAATTCAATGTTATATAGATTTGCATATGTCCATTAATGTTAACTAGCTAGCTAGGTATTTCCACAATCACTGCACTAGCGAGAGTACTGGAGTGAGCCCTCTCTTTATCTGTCACTTTTTATTAATGATTAACATTAACTGCTTCTTACGAAGACCAGTTTACAAATTGAGGAGTTAAATCTCCTTAGTATGGCGTAAAGCATGTCGATTTTTATTTCTTGCAAGAAACAAGCTCAATAAAATGAAAATGTAACAGTTGGTTTTGCTTAGTTTGACAAACTAGCTTCAGTGTAGTTAGCGACTTATTTGTACATAGTTATTTTAGCAAAATGGTAATTTGGTGATATTGTAAATTATGAGTAACTTGTAACTTGACAAGTTACAATCAGTGGTTTGTAGTTTTTCTAGCCATTAATATTGTGTTTACCTTTCTTTCCTTGACTCCGCCCTGCACCTAGGATTGGCTACAGATACAAATTTGACTGATTAGCTGTCATTCAGTTTAATTCAAACGAAGAACATTAAGTGTCAGGAATCGCCCTCTGAGCACTGTTCTCATGTCATTTCGTTTTTACTTCTTTTTTGTTTACATTTTCATGTGCCTTTATTTCTCTTTTAATCCAGTTAATGGCTTGTTAGCTGACTGTGTACACCTTTTCTGTGTTAGCGCATTGATTTGTTTTTCTTTTTAAACCTGTTTCTGTGTTTCACTGCGAAGTCTTACCATTGTTAAACCTAAACTATGTTTTTTTAGTCTCTCGCTTGCTTTTTGTAGCTGTTTGTTCCACATGCTACATCAAGAAGGTATGAACTCTGTTTTTTAGCCTCTTGAATATGCACTTGCTAAAATAAATTCTTAGGCAACATTAACATGGATAAATTTGAAAACGCATCGATTTTATTCTTATACATTTTGCATTTTTTTCTAAACTACAATTGTCACTTGATCACTACAATTCCAAAATGCAAAGCATTAGAAATTTTCTCTGTATTAGGTATTTTAATTTCACATTTGACTGCTTTATGTTCAAGTCTCAGCCACTTTTTTCCCAAGTCATCCCGCCTTCTTGCTTTCTATTGGCTCACAACACCGAGGTCTGCAAATTCACAGGTCATCAAGTTCATCTAGATAAAGCTGGCAAGACATGAAAGTAACCGTATCTCATCATGTCTGGGGGTTTTGTAGCAAGCGAGAGCAAAAATAAAAAAATACTACATCTGAACCATAAATATTGGCACCTCTGACATGATGTTATGGAAGGGGATCATTAGAAATCCTTGAAATCAGCTGTTCTTTACAACTGCATTGGAGCTCATGATCCGAGTAAAATCCTGCACCATCCTGTGAACCATGTTGCATAAAACCAGAAATCTCTCTTTTTAAAATGTCTCGTCAAGCAATAAATCAGCCTCGGCTGGTACTCTCTGTACCCATAAGTGGGCCAAAGAAGTGAGCCATGGCGGCATGCCAGTGTCGTATCCATATGCCGTGCTTACTGAGATTCATTCTGGACGTTTTTTTAAAATAAGGCACCTGCACCAGAGCACTTTAATAAAAAGGATTGCTAGATCAAAGCGAGACACATAATAAGAGCGTCTAAATCAGGGTTTGTTAATTACAGTGGCTGTTTTCATGAAAGGAGATGAAATAAAAGGTTGCGTCTGTGTCAGTCTCCTTAGCTCTCAGTGTGTGATGTTTTACTACAGGTGTGTGTTAGCTAAGTCCGATTTATACCAAGTCTTGAATCTGATTGGTTGGATGGTGTAGATTAATTGTCTATAACAGCAGCTAGGACAGTAGTTCAGCTAATGCATCATCATTTCCACAGAAACAACTTGCACACATTGTCTAATAATAAACAGAACATGTTTTTATATAACAAAGAAAAAACATATAATTGCTGATATGGTGAAGTTTTCTCTAAGGGGATGTTTATTTATCATTAACGGAAGGAGTCTCCAGTGTCAGCGTTGTATAACAGTCAGAGGTAAAACAAAGACAAATGCTGCACAATCTGACAGACTTTTGTAATGTAACACTCAACGCTCGGACCATACCATGCTTACAGTTTAGTTTTCAACACGGAAAATACTATCATCATGTTTTATATTTCAATGAGTCATTATTGTTATACTCCATATTGTATATCTAAGCTAAGATGCTGCTGAGGTTCATTTAGAGTTGAAAAGCAAAATGACAAATAATGCAAAAAAAACAAACCAAACTAAACTAAATATTATTAGATATAATACTAGGAAAATATAAGCCGTGGTTTAAAAAATATATATAACATTGTATCATTATTGCATGATTAAAAGAACTCAAAATCTGGAAATCTTAAAAAAAAAAAAACAACAACAACAACAACAAACAAATGTTTAGTATATTGTTTTTTCTGCTAGGTAAATTTTTTTCATGTTATAAAACTATTTACAAATTAAAAATTAAAATCCTAGACAAAATCCCTGTATGAATCCATTCACAATTAACTGAATCAAATGATAGCAAAACAGAGGTAGATTCTGACAAAATGTTCAGAAGACAGGATAAACGGAGGGCAGGACTGCCAACCAGATGTGCGGTCTCACATCCCGAGGCTTATAGACACCTCTTAAATAACTGGAAGTGCGTTTACAAGCATGAAAATTGGGTCAACATGCACCCAGTGGGCTATTTTTCCAAATAAAAACGGGCCTAATATATGGACATGAGGCATGCCGTGCTCTGAGATACTTGGATGTTACTATAGAGTGTTGGGATAAAGTTGTTGTGTTAATTAAAGTGTTTTGGCAGTTAACACTGCTTTAGATGGTAGTGCGGTGAAACTGAAGACAGATGGAGATGGAAAGTTTTAACGGGAAGTGTGTTGGTTTACCAGGATGGAAAAA
The DNA here is from genome assembly GCA_037577455.1 of Pangasius macronema. Lineage (NCBI taxonomy): Eukaryota > Metazoa > Chordata > Actinopteri > Siluriformes > Pangasiidae > Pangasius > Pangasius macronema. Next base: position 19,792,287 of record CM074957.1, on the reverse strand, counting down.
AAGCGAGATTGTAATGAAGTCACAGAAACATTCTTACAACCTTTAAACTATATTGCACAATTTAAAATAAGAGAATTAGAGAGAGAGAAGTAGAGAGAGAGAGATAGATAGAGAGAGAGAGAGAGAGAGGATTGCTTATACTGTAAAGAAATGTCGATTTTAAAGGCGAGTTAAACAGTAGTTAGAGAAACCGTCATAAATCTCGTCACAGGTTCAGGGATCCTCCAGACAGCAGGTGTGTGTGTGTGTGTGTGTGTGTGTGTGTGTGTGTGTGCACAGGTGTGAGTGTAAACAAGACGCGCAGGTCATGTGACAGGGGATTAAAATCATCTCATTGTTTAACTCTTACAAAACCAAGTCGTTACTGAACACAACAACGGCGTGCTTTTTATTATTCATGTTTGCAGGTTGCCTTGCATTTGAGCACAACATCATGCAAAGCTTCAGCCAAAATGCTTTTGGAATGCAAATGTGCTGTGATATATTACATTACCTTTCTGGATTGTAGCTTTTTTTTTTTTATTTAAATGCTGACTCAGCCGCACCCTAAACACGTTAACCATTATGTCGTGTTCCAGTCGAAATTGAGCATTTTTGTATTAAGGCAACGCACTGCAGCTTGAACTGGTGATTTTCTCAGATATTCTGATAAATTGCGTCTGTGTTCTCATCCACTGTAGTAAATGACCTTATTATCTTAAACGTAGCCATTCTGACGAAGACATTAAGCTCCGCCCTCTCTGCACTACCACGTCATGTCATATATAATGTACATATATTTCATAATCATGTGAAAATTTCTGTAGTCACAACAAAAAACCTCATTATGACCTCCATTCATCAAATTTTATCCATATTTCGAATCAGAGGAATTTCTGAGAATGTTCATTAAATGTTGGACTTATGTTAGAATTTATAGTGAAAAATTTTTTATAACAGCAAGGTGTTAAATTGATCAAACAATAAAAAATTATCTTCTCTTCAGAATCTAGTAATAATAATTAACATTTTAATTTTAACAACATCCAGAGACTACATTTTTGTTTGTAATTTAGTAAATATAAATATGTAAACAAATGATGAGTAATAATTGCATAAATAAATAAATGTAATTTTTGAAAAACACAAAAAATGCTTGTAGGAATATTAGCAGTTAGCTAGAAACAAATGGTGTGTCCAGTTCCTGTCACATGAGCATCATCTCTTGTTTACGTTCCGAATCACGTGCTTTATATTTTTAATACGTGAGAAGTAATATCCAAAGAGATGGCCTGGGATAGCGGGACATCCTTTGCTATGTAGTGAACAGAACTAAAGGTTTCTGGACCGACTGCGAGGCCCCCAAAAAAAAAAAAAATCTGCAACGTCCCAAACCTGCTCATGTGTCCTTCGCTGAATTAGCCTACGTTGCCAAAGTGGCTAGATTTACTAACAAAACGCATCTATTAAACAAGGAGGAAAAAGGAAAAAGGGCTTGAATGCTGCAGCCATGGACAGATGTGCACTATTCAGTGGGGGGGAGGGGACAACAGAACGCAAGGAATCATGGGATATATACAGAGGCTTGTTACACTGACTCACTGTGAAATCGAAGCCTAATAATCAACAGATTTTAAAAAAGTCTTATTTAACAAAGAAAAACTTGTAATTGTAAGGAGATGTTTAATTAACATATGGAAGGAGTCTCCAGTGTCAGCGATCTCAAACAGCTTTGTGGTTTCTTGGTAGCTTACAGATTTTTTTTTTTGTCTAATTAACTTCAAGAGAGGAAAAGAAAAGGGCTGAGGGAATGATTGTTTATCGCTGCTATAACGTAAGTGATAACAAGAACTAGCTTGGTGAACTTCACAGACGTTCCATAACATTAATGATGTAAATTTAAACGGATAAAAAGCAAAACGTGTTGTTTCCTCATCCTTATTTTGACTGAAATTATTTAGTTCAAGATATTATGACCTTAGTTCTACTTAACGTCTACAAAATCCATTCTGTTAACAAAACGTGCAATTGTTTAACTTTTGATATTTTATTATTTCAAACAAATTTGCAACGTGAATTCCTCTAAAGCGACGTCCGGCCTATTTATGATTTGGTAAACAGCATACAGGGCAAGAATTATAATCTAATATTCAAAAAATGAAAATGAGATAATGTGGCAATAATGAGACAACTCAAAATAATAGCAAAATATCCTCAAATCATGAATTAAAGTCAAATTTAATAAAATTATTACCAGGTTCAATTTTGAATTCCTGTCTATGGTTGGCATAATTGTTACTTCTGTTAGCGTAGCAAACCATGCTACGCTATAAACTGTGACGCGCTAAAGTAAAATTCTTTCGTTACACTTTCTTAACTCTGTATTAGACCGACAGACAAGGATAATTTTTTAATGAAGCACAAAAGCCATTTAGCAAATCTGGTACTGATTTGTCCGCAGCCTAATTTTAATGCAAACGTCATAAATATACAGTATGTCGGTGTTCAAAAACCAAAAAAAAAAAAAATTGGTGTTAAAAAGCAGAAAAATCTAAATGCTGTTTTGGAAACCCAGTGTGAAAAATGTAACTGCTATCTTTATTGCAAAAGTAGTTTTTTGTTTGTTTTTTTGCTAAGAATTTTGCTAATTCAGTCATGTACGCAGCAGAAATACAAACTGTTATTATGTACTAACCATATTTGTTTTAAATAGCGTGATGATGGACAGATGATGGGTAACTCTTCTGCCATGAGCCCTGTTCAGACAGGATTACATTTATATTTGGATGATGGAGATAAATCCAAGTGCTAGATTAAATTCCACCTGAATTAGCCATAGTGGTGTTTTTCTCACTCCTACCAGACCAAATTATTATTTTCAAACCATCCCCAGAATTCCCAAGACACCTTTGCATTGGGAAAAAAATCTAAATACTCACCGTACTTAGTCATCTAGTGTGTGACATTACACCTTCTAAAGCCATTTTATATCCACATAAGCCATGAAGTCAAAGTAATGAATGAGCAATATTGCTGTCATCTCTCTCCTCAATCATCTAATATCACATGCTGCCAAATGAATAAACATAATCATAATCATAGATGACTGTGATCTTTACATTTATGTATATAAAACAGCATAGGAGTATGTGTGATGCCAACACTCAGGTTCGTCAGAAGAACAGCCCTGTGGAAACTCGATCACCCTGCATTAATTTAACTGCCTTCCAGACAGAAGAGTCTTATTTCAGAGGAGACGTGTTAAAAAAGTTATTGCAAATAATCCTGTCTAAATATATAGGACTAGAATATGGCTTTTTTGAGAATTGTAATATTAGCTAGAGGTAGCAGAGCTGAAGATGTCGAGGTTCTCTTTGGGAGTGACGAGGTTGGACAGGATTAGGAACGAGTACATCAGAGGGACAGCTCATGTTGGANCAGAAGATAGGGATAGGTGGAGAGTGATGATTCACTGTGGAGACCCCTGAAGGGAAAAGCCGAAAGAAGAAGAAGAATATCCAGGTATCCAAATGATGGCATTGTGACAACTCTAGAGTGGCAAATATTAGCTAGTAGAAAGAGAATGGAAAGATCTTTGATAATGCTGAAATTAAGGATATACATCACCAAAGTACTTATCAAGAGAAACAATATAGAATAAAAGCCCTAATTATTCCTTTCCACAAAAATGCTTCCACAAGTCCTTACACTCCTAACCTGAGGATGAGAAGAGCAAGAAATGTTTCCATTCCTCGACACGGTTATTCTAAAAGAGCTGGAAGCTTCACAGAAAGTCCAGTACACACATTTAGATTCTCGACGATCATTCTACACTGCCATGTCGTTCCAGCATCCAGCGCAAAGTCACAAGACAACAGCTTTTTTACGAAAAGGTGAAACTTAAAAAAACATGAGGCTGAAGTGCTCCAGGCCAAAAAGATTTGCTAGTCATTTGGTTGTCAATTTGTTAACCAGAAAATTAGCTTAGCATTAAAAAAAACGATAAAAAGCTAACAGAAGATGTACAACCTAAACAATGCATTAGCTAGCTAAGTTGTCCGACATAACTTTTGACTTAAAGTGGCAACAGAATCGCTCTAGGATAAACAGGTCATGTAAAATTGTGTTCTTCTGGAATATGGGTTACGAAGAACACTTACGAAGGTTAAGAAGGACGAGGGAAGTCCTTGCGAACGATTGGTACGGGCACGTTTTCAAGGGGGAAAACAAACCAAACCAAAATGCAAATGAATCCAGAGCATCAATTTTGCACTGATTTTGGACTAAACTGAGTAATAGGTGTAATTAAATTGTGCAGTGCAGGCGGACTATGAAGCCGAAATTAGGAAATAAATCACTATCATGACTGCAAATCAAAATCAGAATCTATTTTAGTAACAAAATGACACAATCTGCATCTGTTTACTGTTTCAAATATTCACACCTGTATCTGTAGACATAGATATAAAGATGAATACATAGATGTAGATATAAAGCTGGAGTGGGCGTGGCCTAAACCTGAAGGATTTTTCATTTTGGAAATGAATACAGTGAAAGAGATGTAGAAATGTCCTCATGGTATGTGAATTCTGGCTCTGACAGTTCCTCGACCTCAGCTACATCACTCCAGTTCATAATTGATCTCAACTTTCTAATCCCGCTCACGCAAGTTATGTTCCACGATATTCTCTAACTAATTTAGCTGGTTGTATATTTCCCAGAATGTAAACAAACTCGTGGCTGAATTTAAAGCACCCCACCCTGAGCAGGCAGTTACTAAGGATGAGTGAACGAACACAGTAAATGCATCACACAGCACCGCACGTTCACGTGGTCTTCCCACGAGCTTCATATCTCACAGCGCGTCAGCATAAAAGTTGCATAAACGTTCGGAATCCCGAGTCAGACGCCCTGTTAGCTATTCTGGCAATATTTCTTAAAGCAAAACGCAAACAAACAAACAAACGAATATCACGTGTACTATTCGTATCCGTATTAGTATCCGTTTAGGACACATCATCAGGTCTTTCTGAAAAATGGATCCGTGTTCCGCTACGCTTCTAACACGTACAAAACCATCCAAATGCAATCCCAAGAAAGAGGTGGGAGGAAAGCGATCATGAAACACCACTGCAATCATGATGACCAAGTTCCTTCCTGTTCCTGTGTGAGCTCGAGCATGGGAATAACGGGAGATGACGTCATAAAGATCGTTCAGCGTCGCTTTTTTTCTCGCTCCAATACACGATCGATGATGCAGAGTGATGCAAAAAAAAAAAATAGACAAAGAGCTGAATGATGATGCGGTTCTCTGTTTCTCGGTTCTCATTTCCAGTCGAGCAGATTTATCAGCACATACTATGATGATAACATGATGTATAAGATGAATATGTTTCCCAGTAGAGCACCGTTATTACCGGGGAGCAGAAAGAGCCTGCACGCGAGCGTTTTCGGTTCATCCTTGCGTCTCGCGCGCACGTCATTCTGACACCACGTTTGTCCTTGTTGTTATTGTTATTGTTGTTATTGCTCTTGCTGTCATCATGATTATTATGATTATTATTATGGTTTATAACGCGAAATAATCTTACCTTATGATGTAGTATTTTTTTGTTATTTTTTTTGTTATTTTTTTTGTTTTTTTTTTGCACGCGCGAGGACTAATCCATGATGGGTGGGTGAAAGCCTTCCAGCCGGGGCGCGTTCACGTTTCCCACAAGCGCGCGCACGAGGGACGGGGGAAATAAATAAATATGCGATAAGAGCGGCCCTGCCCGTCGCCGATCAGTGATGCTACGACGTCTCGATGTTGCCATAGAGATCTGAAGAACTCCGTATTGCTAAAAAAAAAAAATATATTATCAGCAGTGTTATTAATATTATTATTACAGTTATAATCACGGATCACGCTAAAGCGCAAAAAGCAAACGGCGCGATGATGGAGGCTAAAAATAAAGGCATCTAGTGTCTGTTCAGTCTGTATGTGCACACAAAGCCTCTCTCTCTCTCTCTCTCTCTCTCTCTCTCATCCGCGCGCACAAAAACAGACCGATCCCATTTAAAGAGATACGAGCATCAATAATAATAATAATAATAATAATAATAATAATAATAATAATGCATCATCCATTAAATTGTGATCTTTGCATATAAATCATATGAATATAGATATAAATACTTTTCCTTTTTTAGTACGATCTAAAGCCAGATGGTGCTTTGAATTCTACTTCTTTAGTACTTGTTAGTTTCTGTAGCTAGTAATATATATGTATATATGTGTGTGTAGTGAGAGCAGGGAGCAGGTGGAGGAAAACCTGGAGAGGTGGAGGTTTGCACTGGAGAGAAGAGGAATGAAAGT
>CM074957.1:19746154-19774372 GCA_037577455.1 Pangasius macronema | reverse complement strand
ATGATTCGCTGTGGAGACCCCTGAAGGGAAAAGCCGGAAGAAGAAGAAGAAGAAGAAGAAGAAGAAGAAGAAGAAGTGATCATTAATATCTGTGGTTTGAGAGGGAAAAGGAATCAATTTCAGAATTTCAGTAACTCCGCTTCATCACACCACCCTGCCGTTGATTATTTTCCTACAACCGTGCGACACACGGTGTGTCATTCCATACTTCATGCAATGTTAGTATCTGTCCTTTTTCAGCACTATACTGCAGTTCTATTGTTTTCTTTATAGTAGTGTTGCATTTTCTGTCATGTTCTTGAAGAAATCTCTTCTATTGATCCAAATGGGTTTTCCTCCCCAGCTGGGCATCTACACTAGGACTTTAACAAACTCCAGCCCATAAAAGAGAAGAAACTGATGCTCTAAATATAGGCAGGCTAAAAGACTGAGTCTAAATGAGAACATAATATCGGTGCCATATGGATAACTGCACAAAGAGAGACTAAAGAGACTTATCCGTGGCTGAAATGAATAGTATTCATTAGACTGCCCAGCTGTTGGAGAACCGCCTAAATAATCATTATAGCATTACTCGGAGCTGGGGGAATATTATTTTAAGCGCTGCCTAAAGTGCTGCCATAGTTTGGAAAGCTTCCTGAAGTTCCTTTTAAAGGTTAAGTAGCCTCATGGTGGCCGCGGCACAGCAGTTTATAACTGGCAAAGCTAAAAGATTTTTGAGAGAAATGAATAAATGAATGGTCGCCATGTTCTCGGAGTGAAAAGCAGAAAAAAAAACCCTTCACTAGTTCTGGTGCTGATCAAATCACTTTAAGAAGTGACAGCAGACCCACCTTCATCTGCATATTTTCGTTTACATATGATGCTATCATGAAACCTATTAGTGTTGAGTTGTTTTAAAGGTATTTGCATTATAAATTACTTTACATGGATTAAATTATAAGTACACCACAGCGCTGTTGAGTCAACTGCTACAACTAACTTGTCATACAACCATAAATGTAACCAAAAATGGATAAAAAGCATGATGATGTTCATTACTAAATTTAAAATTGTACTCGTTGACAAATTACTTATTATTGGTATAACACTTCAGGAGATGCTGTTATTGGAAAATTCGAAAATCCACTTTAGGTTGTAACCGTAACTCCACTTCATCACACCACATTGTTGATTATTTTCCTATAACAGCATGGCACAGAGTATTTTATTCACTACTTTTTCAACTGCCTGGCACAATATTAACATTTTTGTTGGACTGAAATCTTAAATGAGAAAATAGGACAACATGGATGAATAAAAAAAATGGCCTGGAACTGAATCTGAATGAGTCTGAGTCACTAATGAGTCTCTCAGTCTGAATCATTAAAACATTAAACTGAGAGAACCAAAGAGAGCCACTAATAATGTTGTGATTGATGTTAATGCAGTGTGTAATCATGTTGTGCATTACTCCCAGTGACAGGCCATACTGCTGGCTAACAAGTCATCAATAAGTGATGCTTCAGTGAGCAAGGACGCCTCGTGGAAAATGTGTGGCGTCGATTCCTATTTCCTTGAATTCCATTATTGAAAACCTTCCTGACATCCTCAGAGGGAGAACCGAAGACATGAGGAAATGATGGTAGAAAAAGAAACAGAGAAGCAGTTATCGAGATGGCCAGAAACTTCTGAATCAGAGAGCCAGTGAATCTCTGGATCTTAATCATAGAGGTGGTGTATATCTGAGTCTGGTCTGGTCTGAATGGTGGGGGCAGTCGTGGCCTAATGATTAGAGAGTCTGACTTGAAGGTCGTGGGTTCGAGTCTCGGGTCCGGCAGGGATTGTAGGTGGGGGAGTGAATGACCAGCGCTCTCTGCCACCCTCAATACCATGACTGAGGTGAGACCCTTGAGCAAGGCATCGATCCCCCAACTGCTCCCCGGGTGCCACAGCAAAAAAGGCTGCTCACTGCACCAGGTGTGTGTTCACGGTGTGTGTGTGTGTTCACTACTGTGTGTGTGCACAAATTCCGAGTATGGGTCACCACACTTGGCCACACTTCACAATCTAAATTATAGAGTCAGTGCATCTCTGAATCTTAATCGGAGTGCCAGTGAAGCTCCGAATATGAATCATACAGCCAGTAAATTTCTGAATTAGAACCAAAGAGCAAGTGAGTCTGTGAATTAGAATCATAGAGTCAGTGAATATCTGACTCAAAGAGCCACTGGAACTCTAAATCTAATCTAATCTAAATCACAGAGGCAGTGAGTCTCTGAAGATCAATCATAGAGGGAGTTCATCTCTAAATCTGAATCATGGAGCCAGTGAATCTATGAATATGAATAATAGAGCCAATAAAAGTCTGAATATGAATCATAGAGCCAGTGAATATCTGAATCTGAATCACAGAGTCATTGAAAGTCTGACTCTGAATCACAGAGCCAGTGAATCTGTATTAGATCCAGCAGAAGAGCCTGAACAATTTACCAGCCATTAGCAGGCAGATGGTCACTTCGTCTATTGATGTTCTGATCCATGGTGTCACATTAGTGCTCTGTGGGGTCAAAGTTCAGGAGAGGGTGATGATGGCTGCTGTGCTGAAAAATGATTTATACTCAGAACACAGCTTTAATCCATAGTGATTGGCAATGATGGCACACGACATGGCAACCTTTAGCATGCCACTGGGTCTCTCTGTATCTCGCTTCTCCTGACATTTCAACTATTGTGGAATACACAGGAAACAAATTCATTGTGGCCCTTTTTTGTGGAGATATAAACCTTTAAAAAAATAAAATAAAGTATTAAAAAAGTAGCATTGTTCCTCATTAGGTAAAAAGTGCACCCAGTGACATTTGCTGTGATCAGCCAGGTGCAATGGTTCACAAATGGACAACTTTTATGAGAAATTACACAACATTTGATAATGGAATGGAAAGTGAAGAAGTTAATACATACAATTTTGTAACACTTCCAGGGTCCTTACACTGCCTTCAAGAGTTCCACTGAATTTCCTCCATTGCGAGTTGAAAGTCATAAGTACAACATGATATACGTTCAAATAGTATTGACTGAAAACCAGGCAGATGTCCTGAGAAAATTTCTTTTTCATACAATTTTGTCACTGGCATATTTTTAGAGAGAGGAAGTTGATTTTGTGTTACTGCAGTAAAATGAACACCAGATGCTGCACACTAGCTGAGTAATGTTTTTATCCAGTTAAAAGCATTGAAGTGCCATGGTTTTCCCCCAATCATAGCTCGTTGCCATGGTGACAAATGTCATGTATTTGTTTTGGTTTGTGTTCTAGTCCTTTCTCCACCCCTCTCCTGTCATTGGTTTGTTACCTGACTGTGTTCAGCTTTTCTGTGTTTAGTTCTGACTGGTTTGTCTTTTAAACCCCATTGTGTCAATGTCGGTTTTATCATGTTTTTGTTTCAAAGTCTGAAAGTCCCGGCCTTGATTGCTGTGATTCTGGAAGTGGTAGTTGTAGCTCAGTGGTTAAGTTGTTGGACTCCTGATCGGACTGTTGTGAATTCAAATCCCAGCACTGCCAAGCTGCCACTGCTGGGCCCTTGAGCAAGGCCCTTAACCCTCAACTGCTCAGTTGTATAAATGAGATAATTGTAAGTCGCTCTGGATAAAGGCGTCTGCCAAAATGTCGTAAATGTAAAAATGATTCTAAAAAAAAGTATTTTCTAGTTTCACATTTTCCTTGTTTAGAGTCTTGCCTGTTTCCCCTTGTTTCTGATTATGGGTTATAACAGATCCTACCTGTCTTTCACTCTGGACTTGGATTATGATTTTTTGACTTGCTCAAAGTAAAACTCATGCCGAAAAGAATGTTCTGCAAAAGTATTATTCAGGGTTTGGTTATAAAAATATCCCAAACTTTGAACATTCCTCAGAGCGTCATATTACAAATGGAATGAATATGGCCCAATGATGACTCTGTATGGAGGAGGAGGCCATCCACCAAAACTGGGTAAAGAGGGGATTAGGCAGAAAAGCAACCAAGAGGACAAGGATAACGCTCAACTCCATGCTACCACCACCATGCTTCATAAATCCCAATGAATTTGATTTCAGTCTGTTTGTAATGCTACAAAATGTGGAAGCGTTCAAGCGGAGTGAGTACTTATTTAATTATATAAGGCACTCTATAGAGAACTGAAAGATAAAAGATTTTTCTGTTGCTTTGCGTGGAACCACAGCTTCAGCAGCCACTCTGCTGTTGTCAATCACAACTTTGCAGGCTTTTCTTTAGATGAACATCTTAAGGTTTTAGGTACAATGCAAGGATGATTTACTTTAAACTTTCCAGCACTGTTTGTCTTTCCACTTTCAGATTAAATTCAAGACCTTGGTTTTGAGAAAGGCAAAATGTAAATTGATTTCTTCTTATTATTACAAGCTAAAATTTGGTATCGTGAGTGGTTCTGCCAATCTGTACATGGATTTATAAGTAAGAAAGTTATATTAAAAAAAACACACACACACAGCCGACATCAGCTGAGCAGATTACAGCACGCATTTCACAGTGTTACCATTGAACCACCGTCACGAAACTTTGTGTAACTTGGCAGGAACTTGGCACTGGGGGCGGTATTTATGAAGCATGCTTGGCCCCCGCAGAATGGCTCTATTTATTATTATTATATTCATACTGTATGCTGCTGATTAATGATCATGGAAATGTAGATCAGAAGACAGAAATGGATGTGACATGTTAATGTTACACAGCTCCTTAAGCTCTATTGGTGTGATGGATCTCAATTCTTTCCCCGCAGGGTTAATTAAACAGTAATTAACGTACACTTTTAATGCTGGAGGCTTGTCCCCACCTGGCACACTCGGGAACCGATATGGCACTGCAGCTGTTTCTTTCACTTTACAGCTCACCATTTGGGAGATTCGTACACTCAGACACACACTCGCACACTCACACATGAACAGAGATGCAAGAAAACCTATCCACAGCAGCAATTTGTTTCCTTCACCCTGCCATCCTTAGCTCAGAGTGACAAAAACCTAATTAGAATTGACTGGTGGGCATCGATTAATTTATTTCTGGAGGATTCCGTTTTATTTATCAAGCCGTAATCAGTTTGTGTGCTGAATTTGATTAACACTAATCATACAAGCTTGAGCTTTATAATATTCATGCTGGAGGGCTGCGTTTGTCATGCATAAATGAAACTGGCATGATACCTCGGAGACAGAGACGTCCAGGAAGCTGATAAATAACCAATAAAGCAGCTGTGGTGGAAAAAAAACTTCAAAGTGTTTTTGCATCAGAGGAAAAAAAAAAAGAGAGAGAAATCAATTTAAATAAGAATTATGGAGTGCATTGGCTTGGGAAGCATATCGGAAATATTCCCTGAACTCATACACATAATACTTTCACTATAAATAACTAAAGTATAGACAAAACTAAGCATACATTTCCAATCTCAATTTTGTAAATCTTACATTTCTTATAATTATCACAGCATTTCATATTATAATTATGCATAAAGATTTGTGGATAATCTATCATTACTGATAATACAGAAAGCTGGTATGATGATAACACACCATAAAATATTAGTAATTAGAAGCATATTGTATAATGTTTACGTGTATGAATATTGTCTGTAAAATTAACAGGCTTTAAACAAGCAAAAATGTTTTAACCCTTTACTGCACATTGTTGCCATATGGCAACAATTTACAAACTACCCCCCTATTTTTTTTTTTTTAATTTTGAAATATATTTTTATTTCTTGAACTAATTCAAGTAATAAAAATCCATAAAAAATAAATAAATAAATAATTCATGCAGTACAGGGTTAATATTTATTGAAATTGTATTTAATAGAATTAGTTTATTAAAATGTTGTCAACTATTTACTATTATGTTTACGTTGCTGTATTATGATAATCTTATAGCCCAGTTCTGGGTTAGTGTCCTTACTTAGTGTTAAGTAAGGAATAAAACACTTGGGAGCATGCGGTTATAGACAAATAATCAAAAACGAACTGGTGTGATGAAGTGGAGCCACTGTTACCACCTGGAAGTAGATTGTTTTCCTTTTACAGCACGTTCTGAAGTGTTTTATTCCTCTGATACCAAAGCAATTTGCCAATGATTTCAGTCATTTGGAATTGGAGACTAGCGAGCTAGCTAGCGATCTAAGAGAAGTTGATCGCGAAGGTGTTGATGGCGGTGTTAGCGTGAATGTTGAAGCTTTGGAAGCTGATCTGTTTGAGCAGAGTGTACAGACGAGGAGGTGAGCGAGCTGGACTGACTAAAAGACTAAAGCGCCGCTGCATCACTCTCTTTTAGCGATCCCACTGGTGCTGCTGTTAACCAAAGTGACCAACATATCAAAGTTTAAATGATAAAACTCGAAATGAACCTTGGACGCCGTTGAAAATGACATCAATTTATTAATTGTAAAGATGAAGATTTTAGTCATTCATGGTGATTTTTTTTACCTTTAAGTAAGATGAGCACCAGAGAAAAGGAATCTTGGGAGATTCCATCAAGGCTGCGTGTCTATTATTTAGACAAACTCATCTGAACTGGTTTCGACCAAACTCAGAGGAGTCACCAAACACTTCAGCATAATTACCAAATAACAAATGAGCTGGAATGTCGTCATTTGGAGGACGGAGGCAAATTGATCTCTTAGAGTGGAGTGGATGTGCATTGGAGAGATTGGAGACTAGACAAAAGGTGTCCATTCAGTTCATGCTAATAAAGATATTGATTGTGTGTCAGTACTGGAAATGAGTGTATTGTTGTAAATGTCCTTGTACGTCAGTCAAAGCTGCAGTTGACTTTATTGAATTGTTTTTTTTTTTTTCCTCACTAGTTTGGTTTTGTTACTGAAAGCGTAAATGCCTGTGAATCAGGAAGGAAGACTTAAGGTCTCGATGATGATGAGGAGGAGGATGATGTCCTCAATAATATATTAAACACACAAGAACGTTCCTTTAAGCACAAAAAAAAGAAAGAAATCAGGGAGGGACTGAAGAAGGTTTTTTTTCTTTGCTGTCAAATGTAACATCATGTACCATAATAGCGAAAAAAACGCAATTCAAATGGAAAAATAAAAAAGTCTAATATGATGATATATGAATGAGAAAATGGTGAAAACTTCAATTGCCAATATATTATTGATACTATACTGATACAGATTAATCACTGGTTTAATGTAACAAAATGGCTTCCCTGCTCGTTATTGAGAAGCTCATAAAATAGCACTTGATCCAGCACATCCTATAATTTTGTATCTTATTGAAATTAATGAATGCTAACTCGAAGTCCTGAAATGGTAATATGCATCCATTTTTATAACACTTTTCATTTATTGGTATTCGTTGAATCATTGCCATTATTTCAGTGTTATTTCTTTAAATTTCATTGCACGTTCATTGCATGCCTGTAACGTTATAAGATGACGTATTAATGCAGAATAATCAGGACTAGCATCTGTGTGCGCATTTATCAATCTGCCCAATCCTTTAAGAGTGGTCAGTGACACAATGCAACACAAAGAGCTAAGCATCAATGCTAATCCGATTGGACCAGCCATTATCCTGCTCCAAAGTGCCATAAATCGTATGCGTACGTGTCACAGTAGAACAAAGCTCTCAAAACGTGTCATCTGACTCACATTTCTTATAAAAAAAAAAGGTGGTTTTCCCGAAGCTCGCACTAGATACACCTTCTGTAAACGTGAAATAAACATCTCCTTACTTAAAACTTCAACATTTTATTGTCATTGTTAAATAACAATACAGGTAGAGTGTCAACCATACTCCAAGTCCTTGTGAAAGAGTTGTTACTATAGAAACGATCATTTGTTAGAACAAATGCATGCAGGTAACAATACTGTCAGAGCTGCTGTTATTGAAATGAACCGACACCTTCTGGCCAATCAGATTTGAGAATTTGAGAACAGTGCTGTGGTATATAATATTAGAAGGTGGTAATTTTGAAAACTGACTCATGGGAAATTCTTGTGCATCCTTGCTTGCTTGCTTACTTACTTACTTACTTACTTAAACTCCCTGGATCCTACCAAAAACAAGCAAAATAGAAATCTTGCAAGAACATGTTTTGCACGTGTATTAAAGTTATGTAACAAGTTAAATAAAGTCAAAGTCCAACTGTGTATTTTAAGAACTTGATTTAAAGTAAATGTATAATATATTTATGTATTTGCACCATGTATATCCTCCCACCTGCCAAACGATTTGTGTGTTTGACTAGCAGAACGGTGTGACCTCCTAGAGCCACATATGACCCTCCAAGATTTTCAGTTTTGAAGAATTTTATCTGCCCACAATGTTTTATCATGATGAGGGGGTTGAAGAAATGTGTGCATGCAAGCAAAAACACCACACTGGAACTTTATTCGGAAACTTTTTGTGCTAATAGGCTGCAATTTTCATGTCCTGCTGCAACATGAGCAAGCACTTTGTTATGGATCTAAATGAACTATTAATAGAGAAAGGATTTGTCCTATAAAGCAACCGTGATGAATTTCTCTTCATTAGGACTCTATCTGCTGTCTTTAAATGCCATCCCATTCTTGGTTCATCTCCAGGGCTGAAACTGAGCTCGTTAACTCCAGCCATGCCACAAGGTCTAATGAAATAAACGCCATTTCAGTACGTAAAACTCAATAGGGACAAATGGAGTCGTCTTTATTCCTGTGCTGAGAGATAATTGTCCATCGTTGCTGTCGCACTACGTTTTTTAATTGGAACAATTCCCTCGGCTGTCGTAACACGTGTCGGCAGTGACCCTTGTCAAACGGGACAAATTGTGACTGTTTTTCATTTTAAGCTGTGGATAAAGTCTCTGACAGTTCGCAGTTCAGGTACTTGTTAAATAGTGAGACAGTGCTTTTAAAAACACCAGAAGGACTCCATTATTTTTAGTTCAGTCTGGTTATTGCCCAAGTAAGGAATAAAACACTCTGTCACACGCTGTTCTAGAAAAATAATCAACGACCAGGTGGTGTAATGAAGGATGATAGCACTTCTCAGTTTTGCTTAGACCCCAGCTCTCTGCCAGTGTTTACAATTTGTCGTCAATAATGAATGATGTTGTATTGCTTTTTAATCTAATTTAGTTACACTTATTGTTTTGGGATGTCCACCAAGCAAGTTAGGCTTCTACTTCTAGTTTCCTTCCAAAGATTTAGTGTTCATAGCTCCTCCAGGCAAAATGCAACAATGAGTTTCAAAGAGTTCATTATGTTGTTATTACATAGCCACAATGTTTCCAAAAAGAGGGTGTAGGTTTTGTCGTAGCAAAGTAAGGTAATGTTGTGCAATGTAACAAGAAAAGTGCAAATCCTAGCTACATTGTAACAATGCATCTCCACAAAGTTGTGAATCTGTACTTAGTTGTCTATTAAATTGCAGGAATTTTTGGCGTCCTACACTTAAATTGCCATGTGCCTTTGTTTCTGTCATTTGTTGCCCTATTGTGTTCACCTGTTCTGTGTTAGCCCTCTATTAATTTATCAATTTATATCCTGAATTTTATCAAGAATTTTTTAAAAGTCTGATTGTGCATATCTTTGTCAAATTCCAAGCCTTGTTTTCTGATAGTTTTTGACTCTTGCTTGTTTGTTGACTTCTGATCGACCACAGCCTTTTCTCTTTTTTTGGGATTTGCTGTAATAAAGCACATGCTGACTGCACTCATTTGCGTCCTGCCTCTAACAGCATGTTACAACAATAGCCAAATGACTTAAACTACAGCTAAAACTATTATATATTTCTGCCAAAGATGAAGATTGCAACTAAATTTAGCTGTTAGAATGAACATTCTAGGATTGACAGATAATGAGGAGATGAATGGATGAAAGGATTGGTGAGGGTTCCAGGGATAAGATGGTGCACATTGCTTTCTCAGCAGCAGATCTTCTCTGTTTGACCATGAAACATGACAACATCATGTGTCCTCATCAAGATCCATCGGTTGGTCCACTATGAGTGTGTGTTACTGCAGTGATTGAGAGCAACTGATGAAGGCGAGAGGGAATGTAATCAAAAAAACCCAAGAGGGTATTAATCAGCCTGACATTTCCTTTGCAGGCATGACGGTACAAAATATGCCACCATCTGTGTCACAGGTGTGGGAAGTATTGTTCGTTTTTTGGCACAAGGTCCATAAACTTCTGAAATCAAAAGCAATCAGGTTCTCAGTCCAAGATGCTCTGTGTTTACTCTGCTAAAAAAAAGAGAGTATCTCAAAGGAAATAGACCATTATGCCATTCAAGCCATCAATATAAATGTTTTTATAAAGAGACCTGGGTTTGGATGTACATCAGAAGCCCCACCCACCCATTGTGTTGAAGCTGCAATCAGGGATTTTTAATGCCAAAGTTTTGCATGAACCAATGATTCTTGAGGATGCCGTTTCTTGCATTCATCCCCTTGAACTTAAATGCACTTAATTGGGATTATATGTCATGAATCTACACAAAATAGCCTGTAATATTAAAATGATTTCTCGAAACATGTCTGGGACAAAATTCCGTAAAGGTATCAAACGTACTTTTGTTTTTTGTTTTTTAAAAAATGATCCAAAACTGAATATTATGTGAAGTGACAGCATTTAAATCCACCATTTAAAAAATGGTGGATCTGCCTAAGGAAGCTGTCTGACAAAAATCCCTGACTGGGTAAAGTGGGAGATTTAGTCAGAGAAGCAAGCAAGAAGCCAAGGATAAAGCTGAACATGATACTACCACCACCATGCTTCATAAATCCCAAATAAATCCGTTTCGAATTCCAGTTTGTAGCACTACAATATATGGAAAAGTTCAGTGGGGGTGAAAACTTATGCAAGACACTGTATATTTAAGCGAGATTTCAACCAGTTGAAGTTAACCCAAGATGAAGTTTCATCTGCGCTGTTCTGCTGAACACGGGATCTTCAACATGCTGCTACTCGCTATTTTTATGACTTCCAGTAAATATTGTCAAAATCAAGGGCTCACATGCCATAAATCCTTTTTCAGAAATGAAACACACGCATTACTTGGCTGTAGATTACTGCCAAGATGAGGGATAAACATTCCCAGAGGCAGAAAAGAAAGGTGTGCTTTTCTTCAGAGATGTGTCTATTATTACTGTGTGCTGAAATCCTGGTAGTATCAGACGATACCAGAAGATGCTGTTCAAGAAAAAACACCAGAACTATAAATCAGTCCGAAACTTCTTTTCATCAAATGGTTGTAATGTATACATAGATAAATAGATTTTAATACGTTTAGAGAAGAATGTATTCAATTACTTATACATTAACAGTAAGATCATAAAAATTATTATTTGAAGTAAATAAATAAATTAAAATGAACAGGCCTGGCCACTGACCGCCATTGCTCAACAACTCAGTAATAATGCATATGAAAGTGACAAAATCAAGAACAGGCTAATCTAATCAACAATTCGAGATGCTGAAACTATCGAGTCTTGGGTTGTTGTGGCTGACGAACACTGCGCACTGTGCTTCTCTGGGGATCGAATGTAAACACTCGGCTAATCTGCTGTTTTCAACACAAAGGCATATTCAGCAATGGAGAACATTCGATATATATTTATATATAGATAGATAATGCAACACTTGCATGTCTGGCAGTGGCTATAAAACCATCCTTCAGATTTCTGTCTAACAGGGTGTCTGCAGGTAGCGTCAAGACATTTTCATAAACGTAAGTTTCGAAAAATAACAAAATGGCGTCCTTAGAGCAGCCTCTACAAGTCCTCAAAAGTTATCGGAAACTAACTTGCATATAAAGAAACGTTATTAAATATCGAGTTGAGTTTTACAGCTTAGTACTTCAGGCTGTTAATCTGTCAAATGTAATTTCAGACTACTTAATTAAGAACCCGCAGGCACCCTGTTGATAGCCAATGCATTGTTATTTGTGTGGCAGTGTTAGTGCACCTTTCGTGGCTACGTTCAGAAACTGTCCCTGTTCTCAATTCACAATCAACAATCGATCTCTCATCACAGATTTAGCATAATTTTTCATTTCTTTCCTTTTTCACGTATGCAGAAAATATTTCACCTTTGTTTATATAATCAAATATAAACTCGTTTTTATACATGCCCCAAAAATAGGTCCATCACAAATCATAACTGTCTTCCCGAGAGTTCTTAGACTCTCTTAGAGAGTTCTCAATTCTCACGACTCCATGACCATAAAAAAGTGTTTGCGGTTAGCCGTCCTCAGCATTGCTCCTCTCCCAGAGAATCTGCGTTGTCCGCCATGTCCACAGAAGCTGAAGGTGCACGCATTTTCCCCCGGCCACTGCTGTAGGCACTACCATGGGCATTACTGTGGCCTGGGTACAGGTCCACCGAGCTGGAGATGGACTGCACAGAGCGATCCTGGAAGTAGTGGAAGGCCTCTTGGTCGAGGAAGGCCTGTTCCTCACGGAGACCCTGCTCGAAAAGCTTGCGCTTGTGCCGGAACTCGATGACCGTCTTCGTGTAGGAGTTGAGCGTGGTGACGGAGGCGGCCATGCAACAGGTGAAAGATCCCCATGCCATGCTGAGAGAAGACAAAACAGAGAAACTTTTCATCTTAGCAGCTCGAGGTAATGTGGACATTTTCTGAATGATTCATTCAAATCTAATGTAGTTAAGTCGATGTTGCAATCATAACTGATACAAACTTGATTGTAATCAGACTTCAGGAGTTACTACAGATTTAAGGAGCATTAAGATTGCACAAGAACCAAGAGTTACACATGTGCAAGTGCTAGGCAAGCTTATCCTTCAAATAGTACTGTTTGTTATCATAACCTAAGAACAGTTTTTTTTTTTCTTACACCTGCCAGAATACAGAGTTATAGTCAGGAGTATAAAAACCGACAAAAAACAAATAAAAAAAATTCTTTCTTCATTTCCTTAAACATTCTGGATGAAAAATGTCTTGCGTCCATGCTTGAGGAATGAACCCTATCCAAAAAAAAGTCCTGAAAGTGCCGGAATAGCTTGTGAGGTAGAGAAAATTAACACAACACCCTGATGGATTTCAACCAGCCTGAACTGCAATTACCTTCTGATTTACAGGTTTCTAGCTTACTGCTTTCAAAGAGGCAAGAAAAAACCCACAAGAAAGAAGTGTGTGTGGGGGGGGAGACGCTAAAAGAAATTGGCCAGATGGCAAAAAACAAATGAAGCAATTTCATCCTGGGCTAATGGATGGCAGTAGAGCATCTGTGGTAATTCAGCCAATGTAAATACCACTTTCATGCCTGTCAGAACCTAGCGCATGTCTCAAGAGCACCAAAATAACACAAATCATTCGCACAATACAGATGTTTCATCGCTATATGAACAGAGAGGCTAATACATACATATAGTTTCTCAACGCAACATTCCCAGTAAACGCTGCTGGATTCAATTCCTCTTTTAGGTTTTCGCATGTAGCATTGATCGGGATGAAAACGGCCGGTTAAAGATCCTTCAGTAAGGGTTGTCCTAGAGAAGCCACGGTTAATCCTGGAATAATCAATTCAAGCTTAAACATAAGAGACTTTTGAATTAAGCTTTTTTGAAATGCTACATGTTTCTTTTTCTCTTTTCTTTTTTTTTTTTAGAATGACAGTGCAATTTGTGAGCAAAGTGTAGAATCTGGCGAACGAGGGGAAAGGGGTAAGCTCAAGTTTCTCAGTGCTCAGTGCTCGCATAACTGAACTGCTCTCATGCATTCTGTGCAATTCATGGTACCTTGTACTCATTTTTTATAAGCACACTTCAATTTTATTTGCATAGTGCTCTTAACAAGGCTGTTTACGACTCATGCTTTATTTTTTCCAAGTCAACTCAAAGTTGTAACATAAGTCTGTCATGACACAGCCTTGCGTGAACACTACCTATGAACACTACTCTTAGCATAAAGTGTTACCATCTGTTCTATACAAAAAGTATTCAAATCTTAAAATAGATCATTTTAGGAATCTCACAATGATTCAAAATGGTGGAAAGTTTGCAATGTACAGCATTTTTTTATATATATATTTTTTTTTGGTCCATGCTTGAAGCTTTTTCCACAAAGTCAGAGAGGAAAAAAACATTTAAATGCACTTCGTGATGCGAGTGTTTTATTCTTGGGCAGTGTTGTGAGGAAGATGCACGTTAATGGGAATGGATTTTCAGTGATGGCAGTCCATTAGAGCGAGCTGCGTGTGCTGCAGAATAAGGTCCGAACACCCACACACTTGTGACTGCTCCTTCTTTTAGCACGATTCATTAGCCCAGATTTTTATTCAGCGTGTGGTAACAGAATGCCTTTTACTTCTTACCCTTTTCCTTTGTGGAGAGATGTTGGCACTAACAGAGTGGAAATACAACTGAGAAACCAGCTAAAAGAGAACGTCTTAATCAGAAACACTGCTTATCTCAAGAACCAAATTTATTATAAACAACACTTAAAGTGAGCTGTATGTGTAGTAGATGAATGCTCAGTCAGCTTTTCCTTCAAACTGTTGGCACATTTTCTTTAGAAGATTCGATCCCGCGCACACGTTATGTTGACAATTCAGGACAACAATTTAGTATCTCATAGCTTCACTAAGTTGCACACCATTAAATGTTGAACCATGTGTAAAAAAAATGAAATGTAAAATAATAGAATGTGCTGGATCAAGTGCTATTTTATAAGCTTCAGAATAATACATACAGAAGCCATATTCCTTTAATAAACCAAATTTGCAGTGATAAATGCTATAATTACTGCTAGGTCTATTCATTGAGCAATATATTGGCAATATCATCTACTGGACTCGAATTTGTTGTTTATTTCAATGCCCAAATTTCTTGTCTCTTGGATGGATGAACCCCATCTCGGGTGTTTCAATGAAATCAACTTAAGCAGCTGTGTAACCAAATACTCTGAATATGTGTAACTTTCCCTGAGTAAATATTGGTGAGTCTGAATACAGCCCCATGAACACCACGTCCTTCGAAAAATATTGCTCTTCTATGCTAGCAGATTCCTAACAGGACCCTTATTCAACAAAATGTTTTTAAACAATTGCACCCAGGACTGAGCCATATTACTAAGTTAAACAGAAGTTGTTCATAGTGTATGGTGTGTAATGCTAAGAAGAAACACTGACCAGAAGGACCAGCCATAGTCCCAGGTGTGTGGTCTCCAGTCTTCAGGTCCCAGACTGACTGTGATCTGGAATACTTGGGTGTACATCATGTGAGCCACCATCCCCAAAAGTCCTGGAGTGGAAACAGTCTGATACAGTGACACGTGACTGATGCATAATTATAATTCAATTCTGGTCAAAGAATTAGCAACAATCCCAGCACTGAATTTAGGTCTAGAGGTCAGCTTATATGGATGCAACAATAACCTTCTTTGAGTTTGATGAAATGTTGGCTAGCTGTTGTTGTTGTGGTTGTACAGCCTTGTTGTGTTTTTAATGTTCTACTAACTCTGAAAGGTGATCATGAAGTTCGTCAATGTTTCCCTTTGGGTTAAAATGCTTCCCACCTCAAATGACAGAGCTACTATGCCAGATGTTATCAGAAAGGAAAGAAACCTCATAAAAACAGCGAGAGTATGAAAACAGTTGCACGGTTATTGTATTTCAAAGTTAGTGTCCAGCTGGACTGTAGGTGTAACTCTACACTGGGGATTTTTCAGCGTAGGGAGGACTCAGGATTTGGAGGATGTGGGTGTGCATATGCGTTGAGAAGAGTGTGTGGCTTCAGGTTTATATATTCAATATGCCAGAAGCCTACACAAAGCAAGGCATTATGAGTCACTATAAAAACACTATTTCTCTGAGGTTTTTAGAAAGCTCACACAGGATAATGTTCAAAAGGTAATTTGATGAGATAAGAATAACATATGCATTAAAGCTGAAAAATGTTAAACAACCTTTTTTTTATTTTGCTTATAATAGCTGCAGCGATTCTTGACTGAAATTCATGAAGTTTAAGAAAACAGCTCTGAAACCAAACTAATCAGTGCAACTAAATTTTAAACAACTACCTTGTTTAATAAACTGATACATCACAGGATCTCAAACTTGGAGTTAAAACCCAAACTTTGTGGTTCACCTGGCACAGAGTGTATACAATGCACCATGTGAACCCAACTAAATCAACTATTTGCTAGCACTTACCCATGGGATACAGGTTTCAGTGTTGTTATAAGCATCTAATCAAAGTAAAGATCTAGGTTGGATGTAGCAGCCGAGATGAGATGCATGCTTTCAACTACACGAGGCGCAAGCCCAGTCCACCAGAATTTTGGTCCTTTAAAATGGGGTCAGTGTACAAAAAAAGCTTGAGAACCCCTGTGTTACGTATATGATCACGTGACATGAGCTGGTGACTCAAAGCAGGCTCTCAGATTTTAATCCAGGATTTTCAATCAAGACAGCACTGAGTATATAGAACGAGTAGGGATCTCGGTATTTGTTACAGGAAGTGAAGGTGAGCCAGCATACACCCACTCCTCCTTCAGAAGCTGATTGATAGCACCAGCATGAACCTCTTTAATCTGTGTCAGCTGGCTGAAGCGAGGCTCATCTCTGGGTCGGTGATCTCTCCCCGACCGGATGCTGTGTCTGGAATTAGTGAGTATTAAAGGCCCAAATGAACAGAGCTGGGGGCCAGCTGGGCAAATCGAATAATCTCAATTCAAAAAGGAGCAGCTGTTCCTGGCAATCTGACAGCGAGGGCTCAGGGAATGAGGCAACTAGAGCTAAGATGCAGTCTCGCTGTATTTTCAAGAGTTAAATAAAAAAATCTCAGACAAAAAAGTTCACACTTTTCTTAAACTCACTACTCAAAACATTTCTCTTTTCCTTACATACAGTAGGTAGGCCCACTCTCTGAAAACTAGGTTCTGTCTAGTGCCCTAAATGGTTCTTTTGTTTGTCACTCCTAAAAGGTTAGACGTAGGTTCTAGTTTCTATGTTAACCTTTCAAAAGAGTAATAGATATGATAGAAATGATAGATAAATAGACTCTTAGTGTCTTGGGGGAAAGGTTAAATCAAAGAACCCCCAATGGTTGTTCAGGTTGTCTCTCTTGGATAACCCTATACGTTCTACATGGAACCCTACAACAGTGTTTCTCCATCAGAGAAGGTTCCAAATAAAACTCCCTTAACAAGCTAAGGACCCTTGATGAGTGTAGATAGATGGATGGATGGATGGATGGATGGATGGATGAACTTGAACTTGAAGTGTAAAACTGGGTGCTATACACTCTTTAAAGAAGTTCATCTAACACCATACAGGGCTCTTTAGTTTGCACCTCTGAGGGAACCTTTGAAGGCTCAGGCTGTGTAGAACCTGACAACAGAGATTTGTTTCCAATTAGCTGTTGTTTCCATACAGTACCCCTTTAGAAAGCTAGAACAGTTAAACATTCAAAGGAACCCTGAGGATCCCTTTTTTGTAAGAATGTATATCTATAGATGGACTCTATAGATAGTGTCTTGGGGTGGTGGTGATGGGGTTTATGGGTTGGAGGTTAAAACCTAGAAACCTTAAGTGTTTTTTAGCTTGCCTCTCTTTTGGAACTCTTAAAGGTTCTATACAGAACCCTACAACAGTGTTTATCTATTAGAGAACATTGAAAGTAGAACCCCTTTAATAAGCTAAGAACTCTTGAAGAATGTACTGTAGATGATGGATGGATGAAGAGATGAACTTTATTGATCTCCAATGGTAAAATAAGATACTGTGCACTCTTAAAAAAGGTTCATTGCATCGGCCCTCTGCGGGAACCCTTAAAGAACCCTGTAATGAGCTAAAAACACTTGATGAGTATAGCGGGGTGGATGGAAGGGTGGGTGGATGAATTTTATTGGACTCCAGTGGTAAAAGTAGATGCTATGCACACTTATAAAAAGTTTCATCTAACAGTCTAAAGGGTTCTCAAGTTTTCCCCTCTGTGGGAACCTTTAAAGGTTCTGTGTAGATCTCAACAACGGAGGATTGTTTCCCCAAACAGAATCCTTTAGAGAGATAGATTCAAAAGGACCCCTGAAGATCCTTTCTATACTGAGGACGCTTGGAAAAAACGTTAAATCTAGAACTCTTAAGGGGTTCTTCAGTTTGCCATATTCTCCAAGATCCAACTAGCATGCACTTCAGGTCAGTGTAGCTTTCATCACTTGGCGCTGTATGTGTAAGGAGGAAATGTATAATCAGTTTTTTTGGGCTACCTGACAGCACCGTGAAGACGGCGGCGAAGGCGTTCAGCTTCAAGCCATCGATCACGTTGCTGGAGTGAAAGAGCTCCAAGCACATTAGACTGAAGCCAACCACCAGCAGCATGATGTATAACACCTCGGAGACCACTGACAGCCAAAGGACACCTGCAAACCCACACACACATACACACACACACACATACACATGCACACACACACACATTTGTGAGCACTCCACCACTGCGTAATAAATTTAGTCATTTCCTCTTCACACACCCGTGTAAGAGTGAATGGCTCAGCCTTCATTATTAGCAAACAAAATCAAGTTTGACACTATGAGCTCAAAGGAGGTTTTCATGATTTATTTTTTTTGAAAGACCACTGGATATCTTCACATTTGTATTAATTCGAACTTGCAAACGGTTAAGCTAAGGAGGAGCAGTGGGAGTAACAGTCTTAGACTGACTTATAGACCACCATTTCCCCCTTCACATCACAATGAAATCCACATGCTCATGTTTTTATTCCTGTTCTAGTTCGGTCTCCACCTCCGAAATGATGGCTTGTTGCCCTATTGTGTTCACCTGTTCTGTGTTAATTTCTTAATCAGTTTGTCTATTTATAACCTTTTGTGATATAGTATAGCATCTTGAGGAAGTTGTGTTATGCATTTTCGAGAGTTGAGTCCGAGTCTTGCTGTTTGAGTCCTGTTTTCTTTGCACGTCCTTATTTTGAATTTTACATTATAACGATCTTTTTTTTACATACTTATGGATTATAACGCTTGCAATTTTCTAAGCACCAGTTCCACCTACTCAGAAACTTAACATACCATCCTGTAGGTGTTTTTTATTATCTCATATATGAAATAAGTGCTTACGATAAACCTCCTTGCACCCTGCTTTGGTTAAGCAGAAAGATACCTTGAGACATTACCTACCTCCCCTCTGGCTTCCACATGTTGAGAAATTGATGTTTTTTTCTAAGTGAGCAGGGAAAATCTCTTATCAGACGGTCCCAGGAGTGTTCCCAAAGTTATCAGCATTCTACATTTGCTCATTGCCTCATAACACGGGTGAGAAGACAGTCGTATCTTTAGTCTTATTCGGACAGAAAGTTTACGTGGCGTGCCTCAGACCAATGTACCGGCTGTCATTTGACAAAATGTCAGTGTCTGATCATTTCAATCCTGTCCAGATGGATAGATAGATATAGCATTTTACAAGGAAATGGCGCTTCTAGGAGAATATTACAAAATGTTTCCTTAATTAATGCTTAATTAAGCAATTATTAGACTGCAATTCTTGATTAATTACCTATTACCACAATAAGCAACTATAGTCACTAATTTGTAATGATTAGTCATTACAGAATGATAGTGAAGGGAAGGGCCTCTGTTTTTTTACAGGTCACATGACTTTCCATTCCATCTTCACTAGAAGCTCTTAGGTATAAAACCTCAGTTCATATTTGCATAAGTCACAATGTCATGATTATAGCGTTTTAGAAAGAAAATGATTCAGTATGCGATCATATCGCTATGTAGGATGAAAACATATAGCTAGGATACAAAACTCTCAGCCTTCCAAACACATACATGGCAGAGAAGACAGATATTTCAGGAATGGCGTCATGCTGAGAAGCTTATCCCATCCAAATAGGGCTTTGGTTTGCTTCTTATCTTTCTTAGATTTGTTTACTCATGTAGATCCTTAAAGGGTTTGGATCTTCTGCTGCTTGCTCTTGGTTCAAAGGGAAGTCTGTGAGAATTAGAAAAGTGGGAGAAGACCTGAGTGTTGAAATGGGATGTGATGAAAAGAGCCAAACTTGAGATGTGACAGCAACGTGCAATATTTATGTCCGAAAGCACTTATCTTCCTGAGTTCAAGACGCAGAGGTGTATCTTTGAGAATCAAGCCTTTATTCTTCAGAAGCCAGCAAAACAAAAGTTCAAACCTCCTTCAAGACTTAGCGATCTTCTTGATGGCTCGATCATTTCTCTGGTAGAGCAAGAGAAAATGGTAGCAACTAAATTCTTCTTTTGACATGAAGTGAGAGAGTCAAGAATGGAGAAAGTTTGAATCCACTACCAAGAACCATCATTGATCAAAATGGAAATTGAAAATTGCAGTCATCTGATACGCATTACTGTTCACAATCTTCCTGCTGTGATGTTATATTATCTGTGATCGGATCTGGATTCAGATTTAAAACCCAAAGTGGGTGTATCCAGATTTTGACAAGGCAGTTACTACCGATTTTATAAATACAGTAACGTCACCGTGGTCTTTGTTTGTCCTGTGAGCTTCCTGCAGGATTCCTTTATATGGTAAACATTTATATGGAAACATTTATATGGTTCTCTGCAAGTTCCTTCCAAAGGCACCATCACATCCCAGCAACACACTGGATGGTGAACAAAACAATGACACCAGCGCTGCACCTGGGGCGAGGTCGGACCTACCTGCCTGTGGCTGGAGAACAATAATTTCGCTGAGCAACCCAGGCTTGGCAGCTCATTCGGGGATAGATAAGAGCCTCTGGAGGAAAGCATTGAGACGACAAATGGGCTGTATGAGAGTGATACCATGCATTAACGCTTCTCTCTCTCACTCACACACACACACACACACACACACATACATACATTCACAAACACACACTGCCCTCCAGCCTAGCACTGAGAGTTCCACCCTGCTTCATACTTCTTCATGAGCACTTCTTGCATTGATGCCAAAACACCAATCCCACACATACACACACATACACACAAAAAAACTTCCCATTTTTGGGACAAAAATAAAATCCCTTTCAGGACTAATCTAATCTCAGTGTTTCTTTATCGCCTTAAAATATCCGTCTCTGTCGTTTGATATACAGTATGCATGGAAATGCTGACTGAGACATTGACGTTATTCACAGTCAGACACTTCAGACTAATTTGTAATGTTTATATCTCTCGTATATCATTCTGGATAGTTGCTGAGGTTTTGCATATTCTTATGGGGCCGTCAGAGCTGTCTGATCAAATATTCATTGTAATAAATACGCCTCCGTCTCATTGCTTCCTCTTCCGTCTTTCCACAAAGTACCGGTTCTCTTCTGCGGTTCCCACACCTCCCAGAATCAAGAACAAAAGCTAAAAATTGCACAGTCGGCTCCCAAAGTCTCTGCAGAAACCATGAAAAATTTACCTATTCAACGTTTATAGAACTCTGACAAATAGAACTTCTTTTCCTGGTTTAGCT
Organism: Pangasius macronema; assembly: GCA_037577455.1. NCBI lineage: Eukaryota > Metazoa > Chordata > Actinopteri > Siluriformes > Pangasiidae > Pangasius > Pangasius macronema. The sequence continues at coordinate 19,752,923 of CM074957.1, read as the reverse complement.
CCTGCTTCCTGTTGAGCTCTACCCTTAGGGTTGTGTTGTTTTCATGCAATCTAAAAAGGGTTCCTCAAGGGTTCTTTCACTGTCTAATGTTTCTGAAAGCTTAAAAAAGTTTCCTAAAGAGTTCTTTGGATGGTTATTTTTACTACAAGCTTATGGAAGATGTTCCTCAAGGATTCTTTGTAGGGCTAATTTGTCTACTATCTTGCAAAAATGGTTCCTCATAGGTTCTTTAGATGGCTAGTTTTTTCACAGTCTTAAAAATGGTTCCTCATGGGTTCTTTAGATGGCTATTTTTTTCACATTCTTAAAAAGGGTTCCTCATGGGTTCTTTAGATGGCTAGTTTTTTCACAGTCTTAAAAAGGGTTCCTCATGGGTTCTTTAGATTGCTAGTTTTTTCACAGTCTTAAAAATGGTTCCTCATGGGTTCTTTAGATGGGTAATTTTTCTACAATCCTAAAAATTATTCTTTAGATTGCTATTTTCTTTTACTATCTAAAAAAAGGGTTCCTCAAAGGTTCTTTGGATTGCTATGCTTTCTACAATCTAAAAAAATGCTTCCTCTGTGGTTCTTTGGATGGTTAATAGTTCTATACTCTTAAAAATGGGTTTCTCAAGGGTTCTTTGTATGGCTAATTTTTATACAATAATACAAAAAGGGTTCCTCAAGTGTTCTTTGGGTGGCAAGGTTTTCTGCATTCTGTCAAAAAAGGGTTCATCATTGGCGCATAGTTTTACACTCTTGGAACAAGGGTTCCAGAAATGTTACTTGAGTCCCTTCATTTTTTTCCAAAAAGAGTTCTTTAGATGACAAAAAAGCATAAATGCCTCTGTCCTGAAGTTACAGCTTTACTTCTAACAGTTACAAAGCGCTGACACTCGCTGGAGACTCCTTCCATCGATGTTAAATAAACTTCTATTTAAAGGGAACGCACTGTCAAAGATTATACTGATTTTTAAAATCTGCTTATCTGGAGCATCAATCATACAAGTCCTTGTGATTAGCTGTAACTATTTAAAAGATAACACATACATCATTAGCCTCATACCATAATTGCCTAAGTCATATTTGAACCAAATATGACTTAGGCAATTATGCTATGAGGCTAACGATATATATCGTGTTGTTTTTAGTTTTAACGCCAAGCCCTTGGAGGAGAAAACATTTCTTGAAAGCTGCTGTCTCTGCAGTTTTCTTCTCCATCTCTCTTGTGAGACTGACAGAGTTGCACATTGGATCAATTGGCTGTGATTAGCAGCAGTCATTTGAAACGACCCCTGACCTGGTAGCAAAAATCCAACACACAGCACGAAAACCTGTGCGAAGTAAGTTCGTTTCTAACGCAGTCTTATTTCTAGTGTCCTATTATTCCAAGCCTTATTATGTTCATTTTTAGCATAGCATACATTTCAGTGGTCAGGTCAGGTGTGAGTCAGCATATTCTGAATATTAGCCTTGTGGGATGTTTTTCATTGAGTTTAGAAGCAAATATCTATCTTATTGCCAATATGGATAGTAATGGAAAGTTTAACAGCCAGTATGCAACATTTCTGATATATCACCCAAGCCTACAAAACTTTTTACAATAACATGGAGGACTGAAATGGAAAAAAAAAAAGTAATATACTATCCATATAGCGATAAATGAAGCCACAGTCAGAACAGATAGTAAATGTGCTGTATTTGCGGAGTGTGATATCAGACAAGCCTCGATGCTGCTCTAATGACACTCATTACTCACCTCTCTCCGATGCTGGAGCCAGATCAATAAAGCTCCTGCATTTCTCACCTGAAAGAAAAAAAAGAAACCCAAGGTAACCAGGATGTTAACATGTGTGCTCTCAGAACACCAATCACTGCAAGACTCGATCGACTTCAGTTGCTTAGCTCGTCTAAAACGCGAGCTCAACAAAACGTCATAAAGAGTATAGCACAATTGATTGATTGTTTGTGTTAACAACACATAAGTGCTTAATAACACAAAAAAATAAAAGCACAACTTGTCATTTATCCTAGAGGCCACGAAGCGTAAACGTTTCTGTCCTGAAGACTTTGTTGGAAAAACTTTTTAAAAAAGTTATGGTTTTACGGCTAACCGTTAAAGTGCTGACGCTGGAGACTCCTTCCATAAATGTCTTCATGTTGAAAACACCAACTCATCAATGATTTTCTGTGTTAAATAACAACACACATTTAATCTTTTATTACACAATTAATCAACAACAAATTCTCGTCACTTATTCCCCTTCTCGCCATTGGCTGCAGCTCTCGATGCATGTTGCAACTGCTAGCGTGAACCACGTTGCTTCTGCGTTTTATATTATTGTTTATAAATCGGTTTGTTTTACTTTATGTCTCGTCACCGCCCCTGTCTTGTCATTGGTTTTAGCTTTTAACGTGTCATGGATGTTCTCAGCTGTTTCGTATTCATTCTCTATTAGTTACTGTATTTAAGCTATTATTTTTCATCGTTCCGGTGGAAAGTCTCGTTCAGTTTACGTCTGTTACTAAGCCTTGTCATCCCCCAAGACCCCGTAGCCCCCCCGGATTTCGTGGTTCATGTTCACGTTTACGTCTTGGCTTCCTGGTTTTGACCCTCGCCCATGTTCACGTATCCGAATTGTTGCATTGTATTAATTGTTGCGCACCTGTGATATGAGCCACGCTACGAAATTTGACAATGATGATTCTTGGATTTGTCCTAACATAGTCCAAGCTGCTCTTACGCACTCGTGCCCTGCCTCTTCACCTCTAACGCACACATTACACTGCGACCTATATTTAACTCCAGTTTATTATTTAATGGAAGATCGTTTATATCAGAGGAATACGCATCGGTACGAGTATGCAATAAATGATAATATCTTTTGGGGGAAAAAAGTCGGAATTGTACTCAAGATGTAATTCTGTTACTATATTTCTGGAGACAGACAAGTGAAAGAAACCCAGAAGGCACCAACAAAAAAGAGATAACTAGATTGTTTTTTGGCAAGCGCCCCAATCCTGTCTCAAGCTAGACTTCCAATTATATTTGTGAGAACGATGAGCATGACTTTTTTTTCTTCCCAGACCTTTTGATTCCAGGGCTCTAATCGAAAAGTCAGCCCATGGAGCCCGACTGTGCAGTCGCTCTCTGAGGATGAGGGCTGAGGTCAGACAGAGGTCAACATGAGTGTAATGCTCCTCCTTCAGCGCTCCCCAGAGAGGACGCCTACAGACAAAAGGAGCACATCTACGCTCTCAGTCAATGTAGACCTTCATTCATCGACAGGAGTCTCTTAGCAATTGTAAACGGACAAAGCTGTAGTATTCAAACAGCCTCAGGTGCATAGTACAATATTATGTGGAGGGTTTTTTCTTCTTAAGTTCATCTTCTAATGCATCGTTTTTACAGGACAGTCGTTACAAATTTGTCCAAAATGACTTGGCTGTCCTTGCAAGGTGAGCTTCTTTAAGAGACAGACGCTTGTTAAAGTATTTTATTTCCGTAAGCCCTTCCGTCTGTGGAAGGAACACTTAAAACTTGGCGGCATGTCAACAAAGTGCAAAATAAAGACAACCAGTCGAAGCATGTTATTTAAAGCACAAGTCACAGCTACGATACGGAATTTAAAGGACCTTCTGTTAGCTCGGAATATGATTTGAAGAATATGAAACCCTGTTAAAAGATTTTTTTTTTTAGAAATCTCAACAATTTAAATTCTTTGAAATGTATAAAGTCAGAAAAACACAGAAGTAAATCTAGGAAAACATAACATAAAAATGTGCAAATGGTTGTTTACAGCGATACGTTTTGGAGTTTGGAATTCCTGATGGTGAACGTAATCCCTCCAAATGCACCAAATCAAGCTCATTACAATAAAATCAAATCGTTCCAATAAATAAGAACATATCATGTATTCCAGTTTTTATTTTTCTACAGATCAGCACTGTTTATCATGGTTGTAGGATAATAGCCACAGCACGCAGTTACTTTTACCACCCCAAAGTTACTTATTTTCTATAACAGCACAAGCCCAAGTGTTTTATTCCTCTTATACTACAGCAATATGCCAGTGATGACCTTTTTTTTTATTAATGAAACAACAATATCTTATCCATGTAGTGGAACGTCGGGGAAACAAGTCAGTTCCTGTTCTCGCTTACGTTATAGCAGCTATAACAATCGTTCCCTCACCAAACTCTCATTTTTCGCAGCTTATTCCAGCTTTGCAGAGTGCTGACACTGGAGACTCCTTCCACAGATGTTATATAAACATCTCCGTACAAAAAACTTCACATTACATTTTTTTTCGGTTTATATCCAGCGTCCGCCGTACAAGTCCCTGTGAATGAGCTGTTACTATAGAAAGGATAGCATATTAGAACGAGTGTATTAAAATACACCTTTGATATGCAGCTGCTTTTTTTGTAAGAGCTGCTGTTATAGAAAATTAATCAACACCTGCTGGAATTGCAGAATTCAACAGCGATTCATGAGGCATGCCCAAGACGATTCATGAATGATGCCAAGATGGAGGACTTTGAGGAGTGACAGTCTTGTTCCTGTATTCGCGGTATCACAAATCCATGTCATGTGTTTTGTTTCGGGTTCTCCACATGCTTTTGTTTATTAGGCAGTATGCCTCTGTTTATCTTCTAGTCCTGTCTCCGCCCCTGTCCGATCATTGTTCTGTTACTGATTACAAAAATACTATTTTGTATTAGCTTTGTGATACGTTTGCCTCCTTATATCCTCTGTGCATCACTGTTCTTTGCGAAGTCTTGCCAATTGTATTCATCTTTCTAAGCCTCTAGTTTCTGTGTCCTCGTTTCTCTTGGCTTCTCCCTGTCTGTGTATTCGACCTACAAATAGAGATACGCATGACCTCCAGACGCTACATGTATAGTACTGGAGCATCAGTATGTGACAGGCAATACAAAACCACAGAATTAACTTCACGAAGGTGGTTTCTTCTTCACACAACCCTTGTATTCTGATGCCTGTCAATTTTGATTATTACAGTAATTTGGATTTATTATCTTTTCTCATTGCAGAGAAATGTGTTGAAATTCTCCTGTGTCATAATCACACACACACACACACACACACACACACACACACACACACACACACACACACACACACAGACTGCAGATGCTGTAGATTAGAGATTAGGTTAAAAAAACAGTGAAATATTTCTTGAAATCAACTCCAGCTCCATGTTTTTAAGCTTTTAAGCATTTCTTCCACTCTGATGATGCTACGACTACTTGATCTCTTGCTATAGTGCCATGTGAGATATCAGTTAACCAAATGCGCTATAGTGACACCAGCACGATGCATAACAAATCAATCTAATCTTGCTAATATAATTTACTGCCTGAACACCTCACATGCAGAATTAATGAGCTTGCCTGGCCTTCGATCGGGTTACAACGACTCAATCTCCTATTTCTGAGAGGAAGGCTGACTAAATAATGAACATGAGTGAATTTTTGTTTTTAACAATTGCTAAACATTTATATGTTTTCAAGGTGGAATATCATGCAAGAATATATTGATAATGCTTGTATGTTGGATGGGGGTGTGTTATTTTTGGAAAAAAATAATCATCAAATCCTACAAGTTAATCGATATAAATGTGATCACTCCATAGTCTTCTCTCATCTTTTTCTCTCCCTCCATCTCCCTTAAGCCTGGCTTATTGGATTTATTGCCGTGTTGGACATCATTACCATCAGTCAAACGTGTCCAGTGTCTGCTGTTAGACGATTTTAACGATATTGTCATGTCAAGTCATGAATATTTCTTACTTTCTCTGCCTCTGACTTGTACTATATCATGCGCTAATGAACACTCAGGGTGTAATGTCACTGTACAGTCTGCTCTCCACACCACGTTAACCGTTATAACCCATCTGACAGCAATTTGTAGGCATTTTCTGCAGAGATCCTGTTGTGAAATTCAACTTTTCCCAGATTTTCTGGTGGTGTTTTGACCATAATGAGTTGCAGTAACACTGAGAAAATGTGAAATCTGTACCTAGCGCCGTTTCTTCAGTTCAGAGATAACAAAACATCCTATTCCTGTTACGTCTGGCCCATGGCAGCCAATCAACATTCAGCATATCATGGCTGATGGTGCACCACTCTCACATACTGTTTAGTACACTACTATGCATCCATCCATCCATCCATCCATATGTATATTTATTTCTGTCATTCCAACCATCTATCCATTCATTCAATCATCCATCACTCTATTTATCTATCATTCTATCCATCCATTATTCCATCCATCCATCCATCCATCATTCCATTCACTGCTTTTGCAATACTGTATCCATCATCCATAATTCCACTCATTCATTAATTCATTCATCCACCCAACCATTTATCTACCATTTCATCTATTGAGCTATCATGCCTTCTACTGCTTTGGCAATACTGTATCCATCCATCCATCCATTCATTAATCTATTTATCTATCATTCCCTACCATTGACACATTCATCAATCCATCCATTAATCCATCAAACTATTTATCTTTCATTCCATTCATCCTGCCATCCACTGCGTTTGACAATATTCTTCCATCATTCCATAGTGCGGGCTACAGCTGGGGGTAGAGCTTTCTCTTACTAAGCCCCACAGTGATGGAACAGCCTTCCACCTAGTGTTTGGGGCTCAGACACAGTCTCAGTGTTTTAAGTCTAGGCTGAAAACATGTTTGTTTAGTCAAGCCTTTTGTGAATAGTTTTTTCTTAGGTACAGGGGCAGGTCTGGAG
>CM074957.1:19739715-19742369 GCA_037577455.1 Pangasius macronema | reverse complement strand
CCTGCTCTCACTACAGATCACAATGTCATCCGCAAACATCATTGTGTAAGGAGACTCTTGTCTGACCTCCTCCGACATGACTGTATATTAATATTAAAATGATTATTTATTTATTTATTTATTTATTTATTTTAATTTATTTTTCAGACGTGTTTCATTTCAGATGTGATTTTCTTTTTCACCATTCTTTTTCGCATGCGATTATATATTGTTTACATGAAATTCACCTTCCTCTTTTTCCAAGTGTTCACATGTTACTCACAGACGTTATGTGAACTTTCATTCCATAACATGTTGAAATGCACCTTGGCTTTTTTTTTCTCCACGCGATCACATGTTATTCACGTGATGTCACGTGCAGTTCATGGCATAACGTTGAAATGCACCTTCACGTGTATTTCATACATGGTCACATATGAGTCCCGTAATCATATGTGCGGAAAACGTGTGGCGTCACGTGTACAGCTTGCCCAACTTATCACGTGTGAAAGGTGATGCGAAAGGCGTTTTACGCAATTAGGCACGTGCGTTTGAGCAGGCAAGTCATCAGACCTTCACTCATGCAATCAACTGTTGTGATTAGCGACACATAATTTGCAATATTTATTATATTTTGGTCGTAAGTGATGTCGCTCAGAGTTGTAACGCGTTATAATAAGTTAGTGAAGTGTAACTCCTACCTCCGCCGTGGATGTTCTCCTCGCACGAGTACCAGATGCCCGCGTGGAAGCGGCGGAACAGGAAGCGGTCGTCTCCGGTCTCCCAGCTGTAGTGCACTTTGCTGGGGTCGGTGTCGTTGGCTCCGTAGTCGATGCAGTGGTGGCGCCGCTCCTTGCTGCAGCTCGGCTTGGGGACGCGCTGCGTGCCCTGGCACCAGTACGCCGTGGCGAACGCAGTGCTCGAGAGCAACAGCGCGAGCAGGTTCAAGCCCACGGAGAGCAGCGCGCGACACCGGCGGCTCGTCTTCATGGCACACGAGAGATCAAGCGCGCGGGGCTCATGCGCGGGACGGGTGAGGCCGGAGACGGAGGGAGCGCGCGCGCGAGCTCATTCACCGACGCGTTCAAGAGTTAACGGGATCGGAAAGGTGCTCCTCAAGGGCATGAGGAGCGCGCGCCACTTTCCGGTAGGAAGATGGGAACGTGGAGATGTGAGTTCAGTCAGAGCGCGAGCAGATATGAGGCCGCTCTGTCCGCGCGCACGGTGTCCTCTCTCTCTCACACACACTCTCTCTCTCGTTATCTATCCCTTTCTTCTTCACCTTTCCCTCTCCCTACACTTCTGACTCCTCCCCCCCCCTTCTCCACCTTTCTGTCTCTCAAATACTCTTTCTCACGTTTCCTTCTCTCTTTCTTTATCTCCCTCTATCCCTATGATTTTTTTCTTTCTATTCCTCTCTCTTTCTTTCTGCACTTATCAGTCTCTCTCTCTGTCTATCTCTGATTTCCTTACTTTCTCCCTCTATGTCTCTGTCTTTCCCTCTATTTTCTTTCTTTCATGCATTCTCTCTCTCAATCTCGCTCTCTCACTGTTTCACCGTTTCTCTGTAATTCTGTCTCTCCCTTTTTCCCTGAGAGGGAATAAGAAGAATCAAAACAGACAGTGAGAGAGGAAAAGAGTTGGAGGGACAAAAAGAAACAGTAACAGAGTCCCTCCATTCCTGACTCTCTCTCTCTCTCTCTCTCCCTCAGACAATCAGTCTCTCTGTCCCTCCCTCTTTTCTCCTTCTTTCATACATTTATCTCTTTCTCTCTCTCTCCTTGTCGTCTTTGACCCAGTCTGTCTCTGTCTCTTACTATTTAGCTCACTTCCCCTTGGTCTGGTCTGTCTCTTTCTCCCTTTCTCAGCCTCCTTCTCTTTCTTTTGTCTTTTTATGTTGCCCTTCATTCACGATACTCTCTCTCTCTCTCTGGCTGTTTTTTTTTTCTGGCTTTCTCTGTCTCTTTTCATTTTAATCTCCCTCTCTTTCCTCTTCTATCTATCTATCAGTCTTTCCTTCCTTGTTTGACTCCCTCTGTCTCTCTTGTCCTCTCTCTCTATTTCTCTCTCTCTTGCTCCCTTTCTCTCTATATTTCTGTCTCTCCCCTATCGTCCTCTTCCTCCCATCCTCTGCCTCTCCCTCCATCTCCTTCAAACTCCTTTTCTCATGATCTCCTTCTCTATACCTCTCTTCATTTCTTTTCATCAGTCTTTCTGTCATTTCTCTCTCTCTCTCTCTCTTTCTGTCTCTCTTTCTCTCTATCCCCCTTCTAACATGAAATGAAATGTGCAATTTCACAACTAAGTGCACAATTCATAGTTAAAATTAGGAGAGAGAGAGAGAGAGAGAGAGAGAGAGAGAGAGAAAGAGGGGGGAAATGAAACTGAAGAAAGTCGAACCACATGAGTTTTCCTCACTCAAATTTGTACAAACGTCTCACGAGTTCATGTTTCATCACAAACGTAAGAATGGAAAAAAGAGAATGCTAATAAAACTATATTACAGTGAGGGAGGATTATAAGCGTTCGACTATAAGCATGTGCTTATAAAGACGAACAAAAAGTATGTATTCATGAGCATTAAAAAAAAGTTTAGTGGTAACTTTTACATTAAAAAAAAAAAAGCAGTGGTTAATGGCTCAGATGAAAGTAGACACTCAGGGCTTTAAGAGTTT
>CM074957.1:19714715-19734715 GCA_037577455.1 Pangasius macronema | reverse complement strand
GAGAGATTTTTATTGATATCAGTAAAAAAAAGTTACATGTTGTACTTTTGTATGTAGCAGAAGAAACAAATATAAGCACTTCGTGATGAGTGAGTGAGTGAGTGAGTGAGTGAGTGAGTGAGTGAGTGAGTGAGTGAAAGACTAGGAATCAGATCCATTTTTGGATTTTTTTTCCAAAAAAATCTGTCACTGTGATTTAAGCCCTAGGCAATCCTGCTTGGGCAGTGAGGCATTGCAATGTGCCAATCATGTAAAGGCCATTGAGTGCATTTTGTTTCCTAATGAGATCCAGGTGGATCAGCCTTGAGTTTAAGTTCTAAGTTTAGGTCACAGCACGAAAAAACACACACTGGGAATTCCATAACGCCTCAAATGTTATGAGCAGTTAGATAGAGAGCCGTTGGCACACTGCAGGCGGTCATGTCATGTGCCAGAACTGCCAGTCACTATGGAGCGAAGCTGTACAGATCATTATTCAGCAGAACTGCAGGACAGATGAGCAGCAAGAATCACGTCTCCATGTCCTGACCTTTAACCTCATAGAGCGCCAGTGTGACCCTTTAGATCACAGTATCAAGAGAGGATATGATTCTTCCTGCCAATGAACAGCAACTTCATCAGTCATTTCCACAGGAAAGAGAGAACTTCAGAAAGGATTCAGAGGTGCTCACTGACTCCATGATTCAGATCCAGAGGCTCATTAGCTCTGGGATTCAAATTCAGAGGCTCATTGGCTCTATGACTGAGTTTCAGAATTATATTGATTCTTGAATTAGATCGATTCAGATCCAGAGCCTCCTTAGACCTTGAATTCAAATACTCTTTGGCTCTACGATTCAGATTCAGAATCATATTGACTCTTTGATTCAGCTCCAGAGACTCATTGGCTTTCTGATTCATTAGCTGTACGATTCAGATTCAGTATCATATTGGCTCATTGATTGAGATGCAGAGGCTGACTGGCTTTATGATTCAGATCCTGAGGCTTATTTGCGTTATGATTTAGATTTAGAATCTGATTGGCTCTGTGATTTAGATCTCGAGGCTTACAGGCTCTGCGATTCAGATTCAGAGTTAGCTCTACGATTAAGATTCAGAGGCTCACTGGCTTTATAATTCAGATTCAGAGGTTCATTGGCTCTGTGATTAAGATTAACAGGCTTATTGGCTCTATAATTCAGATTTAGATGTTCATGGGCTCTGTGATCTAGATTCAGAGGACCATTGGCTTTATGGTTTCAGGGGCTCATTGATTCTTTCTTTCAAATTCATCAGTTAACTGGCTCGGTGATTCTGAATTAGAGGCTTGTTGGCTTCATGGTTCATTTTTTGAGCTCGGTGGCTTTATGATTCAGATTTAGATGCTCATAGTTTCTGTAATTCAAATTAATCAATTAATTGTCTCAATGATTCTGAATTGTTGGCTTCATGACTCATATTTTGAGGCTCACTGGCTTTATTTTTCGGATTCTGAGCATCACTGGCTGTGCGATCCAGGCTGGCAGAGCGGTCAAGCATAAGTGGCCGCTCATAAAAGGGATGTTCATGTTGTGATCTTTCTGTTGCTTTCATTTATATGCTGCTGATATATATCACATGGAAAGTGAAAGCAGAGAGGAAGGCACAGAAATGAAGAAAGGAGATCGAAATAGAGGTGAGGGAAGAAAAGAAGAGGAAGTATGAGAGGAATGAGAAGAAGGAAAGACGAGAGAGGACGGCGAGAAGGAACGAAGGAAAGAGGAGTGGACAGTGGCGAGGAGAACAGCTGCTGTCTTGTCTCCTTTAATAACCCCTGTGGATTGAAGGAGATGTGCCGACAGCTGCTTGCGTGTCAGTTTCACTCTCTTTAAAAGAAAAGTTAGAGGAATAAATCCGGCTCCGACATGAGCCATGACTTGAGCTCAGACATTCACTTCTCTGCTGAAGCCTCGGCTGATCCATTTAACCCATCCTCTGATTGCTGCTTTCTAACTTCAGTCTGTTCCTTCATTAGAAATCCAGATGTGTCTTTATTTGGACCGCTCCATATGGTGGATGAGGCAATTGTGTAATATTGTCAGTGAATCTGTCTGCTCTGATGGATGAGGGAGCTTCATGTTCATTTTATTTTGATGGAAATTGCTTGTGTAAGCACAGCGCCAGCCGTACGTCCGAGTAAAATAAGCAGAATGATGCACTATTGTGGCTCGTGATATAATGTAGGCTAAGTAAGGAGTAACACCTTCTGACCAATCAGATTGGAGAATTAAGACAATTAAGCTTCTATGGCTTCAGACAGAGGTATTATTCATTTCTTAATGCTGACTCACGCATAGTCACTCTTTGAGTTGATTTGTTATACAGTAATATTAGTAATATTACTGCTCGGTACAGTCCATAAAGATATACGTGTGTGAAATTTAAAAAAAACAAATATGACCCGGCCATATAAGCACTTGCTATAACAGGCTGTCTGAGGAATGCTATGATTCTGTCACAGCTGACGCGTTTGCAGCTTTACGGCTTGCACATAATCAAATTTCCATTTTCCACGTTGTAGTTCTCAAGAAGGCATCTATATAACTCCGACACGTATCACCCACCTCGCACACGCCGCATCTCGCCAGGCCTCACTGCTTTATAGCCCTGCGTATCAGGCGTGGCATGAGAGAATTAGCTGCCAGGAGCTCATATTTGTCTCTGAAATAGGGCGAGGAGAGCCGGCCGAACAAAAACACAGAGACATCCATCAGGGTGGAGGAGAGCGGGTGTAAATCTCCTCTTTTCCTCCGGCCAGCCCAACAAGCCCATTACAACATCATCCACTGATTTACACAACCAGACTAGGATGAAAAAAAAAGCTCCGTCTGTCTGATTGGTCCATCTTTAATACCATCTACTATTATTGAGATTTTTGTAACATGGGAATGCAGCATCATAAGGCTGACATAGCCAGGTCATAAACATGTAACTGCTGTATGCTCATTAGTATGTCTTATGCAATATGCAAGAGGGGGAATTACATGTCAAGAACAGTCTTTAAAGTTTGCACAGAATGGTGCATAAAAACCATCCTGGAAAGCCTTTTTGATAAGAGAACGGCCAGACTGGTTCGAGCTGACAGGAAGGCTACGATTACTCAAATAATCACTCTTTACAACCGTTGTGAGCAGAAAAGCATCTCAATTCACACAGCATGCCGGAGCTTGAGGTGGATGGGCTAAAACAGCAGAGGAGATCACCAGGTTCCTCTCCTGTCAGCCAAGAACAGGCATGTGAACTCGAAAAATGTCAACTAGTCTGATGAATCTGGATGTCTGCTGCAACATGTTGGCTTTAGGGTCAGAATTTGGTGTCGACAGCATGAATCCATGAAGCCATTTGTCAAGAGTTCTGGCTGGTGGTGGTGGTGTAATGCTGTGGGGAATGTTTTCCCAGCACAATCAATTGGGCAATATTTGAAGTATTGTTGCATTTGCTGCTCTCAGAGGAACGTTTCAAATACCTAGTGGAACCCGTGCCATGAAGAACTGAGGTTTTTCTGACAGCAATCCGGTTCCTATCCAGTATTAGTGTGGTGTTCCTAATGAAATGGCCACTGATGAGTGCACATTATGCCTACTTTACAACTTTTGGCAGTCAAAAGCAGACGTAGCACTTATTTCCTCAAGCGTTCCAATTAAATTGTGTCCTAAGATATATAATAAAAGGTTGAAAACCCTGTGCGCACTTGCAAAAGGATGTTTACGACCTGCTTATGCAAGGCTTATGATGCAGGATGCATTGTTACATATCTGTATGTATGCAAATATGAAAAATAATTAAATAAATTCTTGGCAGGACTAAATACATTTTTTAAAACCCCTTTTAGGCGTCTCTGCACACGCATTCCTGTTAGTCCTAATATCTCCCCAACACTAATTGACATTTGAAGCAGTTGTGCCTAAACACTCTCTGATTTTACTTTGTAATGAAAGTGTCTGGGATCGCAGGCCAAATCCCACCCTGGAGTCACGTATCAAATCTTTTTTTTTTCCCAGCTTTATGCTTGAGACTTCTCTTTGACTTTAATTTGCTTCAGTAAGCCATGTTTTATTCATTGCACTGAGATTAAATGCGTCTCTGCTATTGTTGTTCTGGATGTTTTAGGAGCTCTTTATTTCATGGATTGGCATCACGTGGATTGTGTCATATTCATAAATCATATAAATCATTATAGCTGTGTTTAGAATTCTTTGTAATGTATTAACACACGTATTAAGGCTCATTAATGGCTAATAAAATGCTATAAGAAATGCACTGAAGACTCGTAATGCATCGTTATCTTTCTTTACGGTGGTAAAATGCAAGCTAGACAAGGGTATGTGGCTAGATATATATTCTCAATTTTTTTTTAAATTAATATAAAAGTTTTTAATTTAAACTGCACTGTTGTGTATATATTTATCTACAAGTTCTGAGGTTAGAGCTCTGTAATTTGGTTGGATTATTTTTCCATTATTATTACTATTTTATTAATGTGTATTATGGCCAGTTTCACATTATATAAAATAAAAAAAAAATAATATCTACTCACTGTTTCAAAAACAGATAATGTAGTAAAGGTTTATTTATTTATTTATTTATTTATTTATTTATTTATTTATTTATTTATTTATTTATTAGCCCGCCCACCACCTTTCTTTTGAGGACAATTACTTTGTTTTGCAATTTATAAAGTTGTATTTCTCTGGACTATTTTCAGCACTCCAAGGAGAACAAGAGAAAAAAAAAGGGAAGGAAAGAAATGGAAGAGAAAAGAGTAGAAAAAAAAATCAAAGAACAAAATTCACAGTTTGACAGCAAACCAGGAACGACAAAAAAAAATTCAAATTGAGAAAAAAACTCAGAAAAATGTTCTATGCTAATGCTAATCGAAACTTGTTAGCTGAGGGGAAAAAAAACACACACACACACAGCTGTAAAACTTTCTGCAGAAAGTCTTATTGATGAGAAGGGACCACATTTTAGAGTCTTCTCCCTTTAATCTCCGCTTCCTCCCTATGATCACAGCGATATCTGGCCATCTTGTCAGTTCCAATTACAGTTTCCTCTGCTCGGCTGAGGCTTAACCAGAAATCTTTACAAGTCTTCTGATGTCTCATGAGAATGCCAAGCGGCCTTGCTCGTCAGCCTTGACCTGGAGTGCTGCTTGTAACGGCTGATCGATGGGCATCGGGCCCAGACAGATGACCTCAAGAAACAAAAAAAAAAAAAAAAAACCCTGGGCGATATGACACTGAAAGCAGGGAGAGGATCGATATTTAATTTTTAATGTGTTTCACGTTAAAACGTATGATTCAACACTTTGTTTACTGTATATTATCCAGCTAAAAGGCATTCATTCACGGCAGGCATTAAATAATGCTGGAATTCATTCAGCACGGTTTATGGGTTCGGGAATGAATCAGATGAGGCAAAAAAAAAAAAAAAAAAAAAAGACGAGATGAGAACATATTGCCAGTAGAGTCTTGTTAGAGTCATGTGATTTGCTCGCAGCACCGTACCATCGTCAGATCTTATCGTCTTGATTGATACGTCACATCATTTAACAAAACTGACATGAGACGTGAGGTATGTCTTTATCATAGCGCCCGGAGATAATCTACATCAAATGAATGATAGCAATACAACCGAGGAGACTTTGTTCTTAAATGACTGCCGGTGACAGCACCTGCAAAGGAATTCTCACTCACTCGTTTTTCAACCTGACGTCTCGTCAGCGTGTCCTTGATTATCGTGAACAACAATTTCAACACGTTGCCCTGTGTTGACCGGAACAGAAAGCTGTCTACGGGCAGTCTTTGAATCTCAGCAGTGAACTTTGTGGTTTTAAACAGCTTTTTGTGCAGATATGAAAAAAAAAAACGCCACTTTAACCATAACAACGCTCTTCAGTCCTAGCTAGGATCAGCTAACTAACTAGCCTAGCTTGCTTTCCTGACTGTATGCAGCTGCATTTAAAGTGAGACGTCACATCGGGTCACATTACTGGTGATTGTAGTTACATTCCAACAACTTTGAGAAATATTTTTGATTCAACACGTCGTAAAGTCCTTATATTCACTTAAAAATGGCACTTTGTCCTCCATGTTTGTTTTTCAAGTTGCTCGCCCCACAACTTGCGCCCTGATTGGCCGGGAGTTTAAAAAAAAATGTGTGACTTTTTAAAAATCTTAATTTAGAAATAATATCTTCTTTATCTCATTTATATCTAATGGTTTAATATTTTATGTAAGGAATAAAACAATCGGTGTGACGCATTTATAGAAAAATGATCAACGATGGGGTGGTGAGATGAAGAAGAGTTACTATTCCTCTTATAACACAGCAAATTTCCAAAAATAACATTTTTTTATTGATAAAAAAAATGTCATATTTTTTTAATCCATTTAGAGTTACATTGAAACTTATTTTTTCGTAAAATCCAATTTTTTTTTAATTTTATTTATTTATTTTTTTACAGCCATTACGCTAATCAATATTAATTTTAGTAAGCAAGCTAATGTTGTGCCTAAGACCAACAAAAAATATTTTATCTTCTGAGAAACAAAAACTCTAGCAGAATTTAAGCCACCATTAGGTTTAGGATATTTTTTAATGGCATTAGGGTGAGTTAAGATAAGATTTTTTTAAAAAAAAATGTAAATATAGGAACTGTGCTTCTGTAACAGCTATTGTCCTGAATGTGAACCTAGCTGTAGTCGTCATGGTTACTACAAGAAAGAAAGAAAGAAATACTGTAAGAGATTAGGATCCAAACTGCTGGTGTATTCTGTTAAAGTCTGCCAAATGGATCGATGAGAAAGACACAAGGGCTCGCTAAGGTCCCAAGCTCTTCTCATCGGCTCACTGATCATCAGCCACGGCGTCATAACTCCAACCTGAAATTGACAGCGGATCGGTCAGGGAGGGATTTTTCAGACGACTCGTGAGTAAGCGATATTCTAGAGGGACTTTAGGATTTCTTCGTTCTTCGTGTTCTAGGAAAAGAAACAGTATAATCTGAAGTACATGACATCATTCATTAATAAATAAAAAATTGGAATTGTTGACAAATTGGCGTAGGAGTAAAAGTCTTCCACTTCATCACACCACTACATTGTTAGTTATTTTCCTATAACAGCGTGACAGAAAGTGTTTTATCATTTATGTAAAGTATAAGTGAATTTGTATGTAAAGCTAAACAGATGAATCTGATGATTTATCGCCTCTGAATTGGGACTTGACTGACATCACCATAAATAGTTTTCTTTTTAAGAAGCATCTTTTAATATATTCTTTTGGCAAGTTTTCCAGACGCTGATATGCCGCTTCCGCTGCGCCTGACGCAGACCGAATACCAATAATGCCCGTAGCAAATAAGCTAGCAGGTGACTCAGCTCTGTCTACTGACACCAAGACTTAATGAAACACTCACCTTGACTCCGGCAAAGACGACGTTAACACCTAGCGCGTGTCATTCAGAGGAGATTATTATCCCAGCAAATGTGCTTATACGCCAACTTCCACATATACACACACCCATGCACACTCATCCTCAAGGCCCCCCTCGGCAGGAAGCACCTGCTTGGCTCAGAGTTGCAGGTGGTAAAATGTGACATGGGCCACCTGGCAGCCTGAAGTACGCACATAGTGGCCACCATATTGGCTCACGATATTAAACACCTGCTGGATTGACTCAGTTAGAGGACATTATCTATTGCTGCTCTTCCAAATCTGTCTCATTTCCAGCGAGACAAATATCACGGGCAAACTGATCAACAAGCAAATGCTCGGCTGTTATTAGTTGACTGTGAGTGGATCAAGGGTGCAGTAGTGTGTAGTAAATCCTCTGTGACAAAGTATACACTCACCCAGGTTCAGACATAACAAAGTTGGCCGTCTACATAGCTACAATAAACATCCATGAACTTCTTTGGCTTGTTTAAAGGAGCAACTAGAAGTGTATAGACAAACATTGTGCTGTTTAGACTGTTAACACACTTAAAGAGCTGATTACAAGCTAAATACATTAAAAGACCTGATTACGTGATACTACAGTGTTTCATTGTTACTGAATTTAAAATGTTAAAACATTAAATAGTTAAACGTTTTAAAGGCTAAAAGGTTCAACGTTAAGAATGTTGGGGGAAAATGGTAAAACTTAAAAAAAAAAAACATTATGCATAAAACTTATTAATATGTTAAAACTTGAAAGACTTGAAACTCTCCGAATGTTGAAGTAATAACCGTTTTAAAAAAAATTCAAGGAACATGTTCAGAAATTACAGACATCTCCTTCAAATTTAAAATGTTGACCCTGCACTGAGCCGGCAGTTTAAACACATAGTAAAGTGGTAACTGAGTGGATGCGCTGGAAATGAGGTCAGAAGTGCAATGATGCGTCCCGTGGGAAGACCAGATGGCTTTCTGGGTTCACACATGTCACTAACGACGGTGTCCATGAGCTCAGCCCATGACGACGCCCGCATCCTGTGTAGGAGGCACTGATGCCTGGCCACCTGTGTAACCCACATGCTCCTGTACTGGAACAGTATGTTTCAGAGCCGCCACAGTAACTGTGCAGCGAGAGTACAGCAGGAATGGTGTAGAGCTCAAAATAAAAACCAACAGTGTATATTACCTCATCGTTCACCACATACCAATGTTCACGTGTTTGGAAAATCATTATTCCCTACTGCTTTTGAATCCATTTTATCGTATAGTGGATGTTCCAAGTACAGTAAACATTAATAAAAGGTGTGTAATCAAGATTAGCGGCTAAATCATTATTATTCGAAGGGTAAAAAATCCACATTTGAATGTTTAAAGTTTTAAGTTTGACCTCAGTAGGGGTTCATGTGTATTTTAAACGATGAACAATCCAAGCAAAACAGAGAAAAAAAAAAAAACAAGTAAATTGCTTAAATAGATTTGCTAATGCTAGCTGCTCGGTAGGAAACTAGCAGTTTCTTTCAACGTGTTGTTTTTGTTGCCTTTTGCAGAGATCAATGACAATTCTGAGAAAGAAGAAACACCACACTTTTCCAACTAAATTCCCCCCGGTTCACGCTAATGCACAGCTCCCATATGCTGCTCACACAGCGTTCAGCGTTCTCCCATCAGCATCTAATCGGCTTCTGCTCAGCTTGCGCTGTAATTAAAGAAGCCAGACGGAGACCAATAAAAGAGGATAAAGGCAAGAACTGCGCTTCAACTCCAGGCCAGAGAATGTAATGAAAAGGCAGCATGCTGATCACTGAGGTGTGAAAGCGTCTCCAGGTTGAGGCGATCCTGGAGCCAAAAACACTCCAGCAACTCCTGCTTCAGATCCGTGACTGGATTATGAAAGTGTGTGAACGTGTGCCGTGGTGTGCCAGGGGTGTTGACAAGGCAGGCACGTAGGCTGATGGATCACTGTCCTTCAGCTAAATTTGCTAATCATCACCTTGTTCTGGTTCAAAAAAAAATCTATTCGCCAATAAAATTTACATTCAGATTTTGTATGATTTAAATCATAATGAATGAAATAAAAGCTTCTGTCTTGTCGCACTTCCTATGCTTGTCATCGTAATCATGCTATTACTGCACATGGGCATGGCTGATAAATTCTTAAGATCTGCATAATTGTTAAAAAAAAAAAAAGGTGGTGTTACAGTGAATACATTATTAGTGATATCCAATCAAATCAGTCCCTCGCACATCCTTTAAATCTCAGTGTGCTATTTACTTATTATACGGCTGAGCTCTCGATTCTCGATTCTGATTGGTCAGAAGGTGTTGATTAATTTTCTATAACAGCAGGTTTACTGTATATTAATGCACTCGTTCTAATACGTTGTCGTTTCTATAGTAACAGCTCATTAGGATACGCAAGACGTTTTCTGTAAGGAGATGTTTATTTAACATTTATGGAAGGAGTCTCCAGTATCACTGTTTGTCAGGTTACAACGAAAACGCAAAGTTAAAAAAAAACTCAGTCCTGAAGAGTGTCGGAAAACGTAAAGTTAAACTTAAAGCTTTACTTCTGACCCTGACACTGGAGACTCCTTACGTAAAAAGTGCTGACACTGGAGACTCCTTCCGTAAATGTTAAATAAACATTTCCTTACAGAAACCTTCCCCATATCATTATGTTGCTATAGAAATGATAATGTATTAGAATGAGTGCATTAATATAAACATGTGATTCGCAGCTGCACTACTGTCAGAACTGTCCATCCACACCTTCTGACCAATCAGAAGAAAGAATTCAATAGCACTGTGGAATATGACAAAAACAGCAACTGGCAAAGGACATAGTTGCATCTGAATGAACGCAGTGCCCTTAGACATTGGGTTTTAATTTTTTATGCAGACTAATGGCACAGACAGAAGAAATCCCACACTGGTGTCTGTCTGTGTCTGGCAGCCAATTTAATGAACAGAGATTAATTTGTACTGCGGTGCACTAACTTAATATGCTGCATGGAATTATTAGAACCACTTCAAATATTTACAACACAAGTCCTTGCCTTTCTCATCTTCTTTCTCACCAGCTAGTGTGTGTCTGTAAAATGGTGAATACTGACTGACAGGTGGAGCACGCATCCTTCAGTGGGTCAGATTTTGTTTTCCATCTGTTTTTTTTTTTTTTTCTGGGCAAAACCTGTTGATTGAGCTCCAAGGCCCCCCTGCCTCAATCCAAAAATGAATCAATACACGCCATCTTCTGTGTTTCTTTCTGTAACTGGAAAAGGTCGGTTGAAATTGCATCAGCGGCGTGGCTACATCTGTTGCACTCGGAGTATATCAGATCATCTTCTCTATGTGATATTGCCTGATTTATTGTGGGGTCCAAAAAAATCTGAGCCCATGATGAAGATTTCATTATTTGTTGAATCCTGTAATGTATTATTTAAATAATCCTATTGCTTACCACGAATGCATTTTATGCTTTTTGAGAATTTGATTCAAAATATATTGAAATATATATCGAACTATCCTACCTCCATTTGTTTTAGATTTTAAGTGTTAATTATTAATTAATATTCATAGAATTATGCATTTTGTAATTGTTGTCCTAACTGTAAATATACAATTAATAGTAATTTCCATACATGTTGTAACAACATGATGGAACAATGCAGTAAGCACTGTATTAAACCTGGTCTCAACCTCTGTCCTGTCACTGATGTGTTACCTGACTGTGTTCACCTGTTCCATGTCTTACCCTTGATTAGTTTGTCTGTTTAAATTCTGTTGTTTCTCTGTTTCAAAGTCTCAATGAATTTTCTCATGTGTTTGTAAGTCTTGTGACTCATTTCTGCAAAGCTGCTTTGTGACAATGTCCATTGTTTAAAGCGCTAAACAAATAAATCTGAATTGAATTGAATTGAGTTTATTTTTCCTGGTCTTCATCCATACCTGTATTCCCCATTTCCAATTGTGAACTTTGACAACAATACCTAATAAGTACCATGCTGAGTTTATACTCTTGCATTGTGCCTCATCTAAGCGAACATCAAGCATATTCACTATGGACTTCAACCAAACTGTACATCAGGCTGCTCTCCATCTAAATTTAACTTTTTGTTTGAGGAATTACATGGAATGACATCAGAACTGTGTTGCGTATTTCAGGTTTTTATCAAGTCAGACTCAGAATGAGCTCCATCTAAACTCCAGGATTAGCTGAGTGTCTCTCTTTGAGCCTCCTGCTGTTCTGTGGCATCATTAAAGTTCTGTCATAATGAGTTATGGTGGCATCTGCAGATCCTGATCTTTCATCAACACACCGATTCATATTTTTCCCAACTGCCACCCAGAACTGCAGATGTGGAGATGTTTATAGATTTTTTAAAACACATCCTTGAAACAGAAAGAAGCATATGCCCAACTGTCCAGACAAATCGAAAACATGGTTTTAGGATGGATCCTCCTGTTGCTACATGTAAGAAGATTTTGAGCTTGTACCCCTCATTGCAGTACCAAAGGTCCAGGGGGTGGAGTTGTACCTGATCCAGCCCCACCCACCTCAGGGGTGCAGCCAGACCTGATCCGGCTTCCCCTACTTGGGGGGAAGGGTTACACCTGATGTAGATTCTCCTACCTAGGCAGAGTTTACCAAAAATCCATGGGGTGGCAATGACTCAGTAAGTTTCAAGCTGGATAAATGTGTTCTTAAGTGTGTGGTTCTGTGTTGTAGAGCATCTTCAAGAGAAGAGTGGGAGAATGGTGTCCAATATGTATTTGAGGGTTACATCCATAACATTCCAATCTCATCCTGTGTCTTCCATCCCAGTATTTTCTTGTGGGTTTGGGGAATGGATAATATTTCACTCCTACCACAAAACGATTCCAAGTAAGTCCCTCTTAGGAGGCCAAGAACCCTTCATTACCCAATGAACCCTTTAAGAACCCTTCAAGAACCCTTCAAGAAATAACAAGTGCTCTAGGTATTAAAAGGAAGATAATTCCCAATAATTTGGAGTTTGTACCACACACTACAAAAGGGGATCTTCAAGGGTTCTTCAATTAAGGGTTGGTAGCTTCTATTTCTTAATGGAATCCTTTCTGATCTTAAGCAGTTTGTTGTAGATTTCTTTAAAAACTAATCCATTATTTCTAGGAACTCTCCATTGAGTGTTCCTTGGTGGCCCCCCTTTTAATTGAACATGTAATGATTCTGTGTACAAATCTACAACCCTTCCTATAAAAATAGAAGCTATGAACCCTTGATTCCCCCAATGAACACTTAAAGAAGCCTTGAAGATTCCCCTTTTCTCCAAATTCTTGGTGAGTATCTTCTTCTTAACCTAAGTGGAAGAACCCTTGATTATCCAATGAGCCATTAAAGAACTCTCCTTTCTAAGACTGCACCAAGTACCAAGATAGCTAAATGTTAAATATCTGATAGGTTTTAGATATTGACAAGAGAACTATAAGATCATTAATTTGGAGTTTCTTCCAAACACTTACCTGGTGAACACATTTTCTCTTATATACAAGGGTTCTTCAAGGGTTCATTGGATAATTAAGAGTACTTAGCTTCCAGAAAAGGGTACTACTTGTGTTATGTTTTGATTTAATCATGCTGTACTGTGTATGTACTATATTTCCAGTTAATGTTCTTGGTTATCACATGTTCGTGCTTCTTGCCATAGTTCTTTGGTTTATTAAAATAAAACGTTAGTGCATTTGTATCGTGGTTTATCATACACCATTTCGCATTATCACACTATTTGCTTTTATTTATAACTAGCCATAACTCAGTTTTGTGTTTACTGTGTTTCATTTTGTGTTTGGTTTATGTCTAGGTAATGAATTGTTATGTCTACTACGTAACAGACACATCAATTAATTATCAAATAGTTAAAATTTCCTAACTGAAGGTTTGTCTCTGTTATATGAATGTTTTTAATCCTATTTTAAAAGGGTCCTAACTTTTCTACAGTACATCTCCAAAAGTGCTAACACATCCTTTTTGGGTTCCAGTTCCTCATTGTGTGGTCCTGTCGAGGAACAGAATCAGTTTACACTTGTTATCCGTGACAGAAAGGAGGCGAACCGACAGGAGCGAGTGCTGCTGGAAAATTGGAAACAGGCAGTGCAGATAAGCAGGCTGAATCTCTGTGGCCTCTCGGGGCTAAAAATCTATTAGCAATGCCAGGAAGTTAAGCACATGCCTCCTCGGTGAATGCTCCGAAGCCCTGGCAGCATTTTTAATGAAACATTTGAAATCTTAGCCAGTTCGTTTGTACCTTCGCCTTGACTTTCTCTCTTGGTTGTGGCACGAGAAAATCTCTACTCTTCACACTCCTTTTCTTCTGGGTGTCAAATTAATCCCTTCTTCCTTCTTAGTGTCACTTAGTTAATGCCTCATTATACTGACATATATAAGGAGGCATCGATTCTGTCAGGTGGCAAAAGTTTTTAGAGGACTAGCTATGCTCACACAGGAGTAATCAGCCTTTTTAAAAAGGAGAAAATAAAAACTGAAGTCTAGGACACTGGACTATTAGACATAAAGATGGCAGCAGTTTCAATTATACAGTTTTTTTTTTTTATCTTTTCCATCAAGTTTGTTGGCTGTCCAACAGGCTAATTTTTTTTTCTTTTTCATTTTTAGTACAGCGGAGAGACACTTTCTTTTTATGGCATCACTAGGGGTTTATAAAGAGACTGTGGAAAGTAATTTTTAGACTTTTCATCTTTATTCCATCCTTTCTAAAGAACAACATCGATAGTCATTTTCATGATGAGATATTATGTGCCAATTTTTTTAGTGTAAGACGTGGATGTAAAATTGTTTTCAAGTTTTGTTGTAAAGAACCAGAAGATTCCTAAAATGTTTTAAACCCTGCCATGACACCTTTCTACTTCCGTTTCCCCATTCCATCCATACCCATATTCCATGATTTGTTGCCTTATTGCATCATTTTTTGGTTGCTATGACTACTAATGTAAACAGTGCTATGACTGGAAATATGTAACAGGATTCCACTATGAATCAGACAGAAAAGGGTGGATATAGAGGCTAAAATAAAGTTTACTATTTCAGTTCACTATTTGCAATACGATTTAGTTTACTAGGGACGATATGTGCGCTCTGTAGTTTGATCAAGTGATAATGTAAAATGAAAGTTATTAGAAATAGGTGAGAGAAATGAGACATTTTTGGTATAAAACTAGCTCCTGTAATTTGTTTCTCAATCTTTTTTTCCACTTAACTGTCCTCTGACTCCTCATACTTACAGAATAGCTCATTTAACTGAGGATACAGTGAGAAAACACGCCCACACCCCGCACACCCACACACCCACCCACACACACACCCACACACACACACACACACACACCAGTCAGTACAACTGTGCCCAGCTGATTAATTTCTTGCTTTCACAGCATTAAATAGTAATGAAAAAATGTTGCTCAATTTGTTTTAAACAGCACCAGGTTAACAAAAAAAAAATTTCAGTAAGATATCTTGCTTGTATCATTGGGTGCATGCTTTATGAATATTAATGTCTTGTGGAATGTCAAGGAATCGGCCTGTGGGTGAAGGACAAGACAGAAAACTGTTTATTAAAACTATATATAGGCATCATTTTCAGATTTTAAGTAAAATCCACTTGACGTGTTTCGTAGACCACAATCAGAGTGGAATGTCATAGCCAATCACGTCAAAGCATAAAAATAATAAGATATAGCACCTTTAATATGTATCAGTGAAGATTTTTCTGTCACAAATTCCCCTCTTAGCATGGTTCAGAGCATGCTGATCGCTGATCAAAAGTGCTTTCGTTCATGTTTGCCTTTGTTTTGGTTCTAGTCCTATCTCTATCCCTGCCCCGTCATTGGTTTGTTATCAGACTGTGTTCACCTCTTTTGTATTAACCCTTAATTAGTTTATTTATACCATGCTGCTTCTGTTGCAAAGACTTGCTGGTTGTATTCATGCATTTCTGAGCATCTCAAGTTTATATCCCATGTCCCCTGTTACAGTTTGGGGGTTTTATGGTGGCAGTATCACTAAGTAATTCTTAATTAAACAAGTGCGAACACCGAGTGTAGGACTTCCACATAGAAAACTCTTTATTGAGTTCATTTTCTAGAAATTGTTCCTCTAAAGTTGTTCATTCAGACCCTCAGTGCAATTTTAGACCTCAGGCAACTTTCCATCACAATGCCTGATCTCACCTGTCAATCAAGGCAGAAGATTTTTACCCTTTCCCACACACCGTGCCTTGCAAAGATGTCGGTGTATCAGCAGAAAGACTTCAGGGATAACCTTTATTTCCAGAGAGAGAGGATTGTACCTGCCGTGTATTTTTGATAACAGATCCCCCATCATTCACGGCAGACGAGTTTCCATCAGCGCGAGGAGAAGCAGCAGTCAGTTTTGGAGTGATATGACAGGCGCCTAGCGGCTCGCCTGAGCCCAGGGGAGGCTGTGCTGCACTCTTTGACAAACCCGGTAAGTAGCAGTGGGATGCCAGGGGGATGATGGAGAATGGGCTGTGCTATCTCACAGCGGGATCAGAGCCAGGTTTTAGACAAAAGAAGTTTACTCAGCTCAAAATGAACTAAATCTGGAATGAGATTGTTAAATTGACTTTTACAGGGAGCATCGAACTTCGGCGAATTAACTCAGCGGACGTTTAACACTGTAGATCTGTCGGACAGCGTTACATTAGACAGCACTACAAAATAGTCTACATTGATGTGAAGCGTATAGTTTATTATTATTATTATTATTATTATAAGGTCTCCATGGTGCATCAGTGTCAGAATATCTGACAATTTATTACCTTCCAGTATACAGGATTGTATAATATTTAAGCAATAAACAAATGATCACGAATAACATTATAGCTGTAGATCTTCTGCCAGTTTACAACACAAGGGGAAAATATAAAGCAAAGAAAAGCATTGTTTCTAAAGCTTATGTTTAATATCGCCAATTTCTTCCACCAAAAAAAGTAGTTCCACTGTGTGGACATTTGCTAAGCAACAAAGTATTGTAGAAGTTTGAATAAATACATTTGTTGAGCCTGGAAACTAGCGGCTAGTCTAGAAGCCCCATTAGCCATCTGCTCGCTGTAATATGGTTAGCATGTTTAGTAACGCGCTGTTTGCTGGTGAATGAAGAGGTATTGCTCTTATTCCACTCTTTTTTCCAATTCGGACCAAATTAGGCTAAGGTAGGTAAGCTGTATTTATGCCCTTTTTAATGTTTTTTTTTTTTTTAAATCTCTACTAATTTTCATGATTCACTATATGAAGCAGCTTGGAGTAATCGTGACCATTGCTTAGCTCGTAATCAGCGGAATGACACAGATTTGTTGAAAAACGTGTTTAGAACGTGCTAGAATGTGTTTCAACCTCTTTATGTGGAAAAATATATTGAAGACACCTAAGTGGTAAAAGGATCTTGTTTTGCTGACATTCCACAACATTACAAGGAAATGTATGTTACTAAAACTGTAAATTAATAAAAAGTATAATGTTTCATTCCTTCATGAATCAAAAATGTCATTTTCTGGCTTTGATATAAGAGGAATAAAACACTTCAGGAAGTCCTGTTATAGGAAAAGAATCAGGTTTGAGGTGGTAACAGTAACTCCTTCACATCAGACTGCATCATTATCTTATTCTTCTTATTTTCATATGTTAATTTCTCACTTCTTAGGAATTCTAAGAGGATATAATTCTTGCTGTATGGATATACCTCTAATGTATTGTATTAGAACCGTCATCACTGTTGATGAAACCCATTACAATGATAGTGAACTACAATGTTAACTTTGTCTCTCGTATGTACACACACACGCACACACACACACACTAACCTGCCATCAGAAAGGCTTTTCTGTGACTGCTTCCATAAATATAGTTTATAATGTGCATCACTGAAATGAGTGTGAACTGGTTCAGAGGGAGTTGCAGATTTATGCCACGTGTCAGGCGGCGCTACGCTTCTGAAATCACCACAGAGACGTTTCAGTCACTAAAAATTTGATTGAATGTCCTGATTACTCCTAATATATATATATATACGGCTCATACACGAAAAGAAGCAAAAGCACAACAAACAAATGAACATTAAATGAATAGATTAAGTCCACCTTCTTCAATCTTATTCACAAAGAGCCGGTGTGTCTGCACGTTTTTTTTGTTTGTTTGTTTGCTTGTTTTTTCAGCTGTCATAGGAAACACACCTAATATCCCAGAATGACTAGTTAAACAAGAAGAATTACATGTGACTCCTGTTTAGAATAAAATCCCGCAGCCAAACCAGCCCTTTAACAGATAAGATTGAAGATCTGTGCTTTAAATAAATCAATAAAGAGCCTTTTTTATGTCCAAAGGCGGTTTTCTGTTTTGCAGAATATTATTAATATACAGAATATAAATATTATATGACATTTTACCACAGTACTGTTGAATTCTCAAATCCGATTGGTGAGAAGGTGTTGATTTTTCTATAGATTTTACACAGAGTTTTGTGTATTTGGTGTTTTTTTTTGATTGCAAATTCAAATCTTGATGTTGCAAGAGTCCAAGAGAGAAAAGCTGGCCCTGCTCTCTGGGTGGGAGGGGCATATTCTCTCCACCTTGTCAATCACTGCAACACTAGTCAATTGTGAGTTCATGTATGTAGAAGAGGGGAGATAGCACTGTCCTCTGAGTGTGTTACACAGCCCTGTGATGCAGCATGAGCAGCAGTTAGAAGAGATATGGAGGTTGGCTTCACGTGTCACGAAGAAGCACATGTTAGTCTTCACGCTCCTGGGTTAGTAACTGTCGTATGATAGATGAGAGCTGCCTGGTGGAGGAAATTGTCCAAAAATAAATAAATGTCATATCTATTTTAGAAATCAGTGCAAATGAACAGTAAAATCATCACTATTCAATTACGTATCATGCAACATGCCATATAATTAGGCTCTCAAATGTATAATATTTACTGTATGCAGCTTTATAAAGGCAGTCTGCAATGATAGAGACACTTCAGCTTCCACGCATGTCACTTCCCCTCACGACGGCTTTCCCGTTGAAGTTTCTGACATGTGGCATTTTGGTGTCACCTTTTTTTCCCGAAACGCAATGTCAAACGGCTCAGAAGAAAAGAGAACTCTCACAGAATATTAATAAGACCACTAGGATTTGAGCCTATCCTCACACATGATGTGACAGGTTCTAAACATTGGGGTGCCATTGATATTACATTTCCAATACTGTATGTCAAAATAAATGACCAAAAAAATATTTTTATGACAGCTAACGTGTCTTAAATGTGCATGCTTCAGAGAGATCACTTAAACAGCATTTCTGTGTGTCTTCCAGAACACCATAACTACACCTTACCTTCAAATCTAATCATTAAAATACTTTGATTTTAAATTTTGCTTTTTTTGCATTAATGCCTGGAACATCCTCATCGATCTTGAAATGTCCCTTTCCATGATTCGTCCATTATAAGTTATTAAAAATTGCCTATTGTAGTTTATTCACTCCTATAAATTCACCCCTATGAAACTTGTGGAATGTTCAACAGGAAGTTGCATCACCCAAATTTCCTGAAGATCATGTGAAGAAGAAAGGTATTCTCTTTACTATGTTTTTAATGATATTGTGATATTTAATGAGGAGGTTTTATATATATATATATATATATATTTTTTTTTTTCAAGTAAGTAAAAAGCATGTCCTCAAGTCATTAGCATAGATGCTAGATAACTACACTGTGTGTATTAGCTAATTTTATGCTAAAGAATAGTGTTATTTATTTAAAAACAACATCCAACTTGTCAGAAAAGAAACCTCACAGAAAAATGTGTGGTCTGAGTGGTTAAATGCGTATTTTCTTACATTCAATGTTAAAAAATGATTTTTGAAGTTTAATTTTTAAGTCCCAAGGGCTAAGTGGCACCTCAGTGCCAAGGCCCTGTAGTCTGCTTCCTCCTGTCTTGCTTACATTTAATAACAGTATTCCTGTTTCATTTTCAAGCCTTCACTCGGAGAACCAATTTCCCCGTATGTCTTGTTCTAAATTGTTTCTCTTAATGTGCACGCCAGCAGACCTTCACTTAACGTCACGTCAAACCGCGCTAATCCTTAGAAAACAGAGTGACATTCTAGAAGTCGAGTGCTGTGAAACAGACGGGGGGAAACACTTAATCTCCTTTTCTATCTGTCTTTTATTCGATTAATCCCCACCACAGCTGTTTGAGACACATTTTGCTTGTGTAATGGACGTCCTTCCCTGCTGTGGGCTGTAATTGAAAAATGACGGGTCACACCCTGTTCCTCGTGGCTGCCCACGTGTAGGGCGAATAAACTGTTCTCAGGCTTTAAGTTTTGTTTCAAAACCAAGGAGTTTGTTTTGTCTGAACATAAAATTAGCACAGATGTTGTGTCTGAAGTTCGCTTGTTTAGTTTAGTGTGTGTGTGTGTGTGTGTGTGTGTGTGTGTGTGTGTGTGTGTGTGTGTGTGTGTGTGTGTGTGTGTGTGTG
>CM074957.1:19703828-19714615 GCA_037577455.1 Pangasius macronema | reverse complement strand
GCCCATTATAACCACCTGATCACGTCAGTTATATGGGAGGAGTCAGGGGAGAAGGGCAAACAGTCCTATGGGTTTGATACAGTCCTGAGCAGAACTGTACAGACCTACATTAAGGTATAAATCATTTAGTTTCTTTTGTTAGTGAGAAATATCTTATGAGATGTTTAAATTTACCTCTAGGTGCATCTTTATATCACTTCAGTATAGAGCACAATGATAACATCTGCTGACGCTCTGAACTCTGTCTGCTGGTTGTGTGTAGTTTGCAAACATGACTTTTGACTTTCCTAAATGGTGCACAAATCAGATCAGTGGCATCCATGGATGAAAGCATGAATGTATCATCCTGCACAAACATATTTGTTTTATATCTTCTAATATGATGTAGGTACAGTGTATAGGGAGCAATTAGTCTTTAGTCATGTTAAAAGACTTTTTATATAAGCCTTCTGTGATAATAAGTAAACAGTACCACTGTAGGCAATGGTTTAAATGCCCTATTTTCAGGTATGCACTGATAGAATACTGATAAGTAATGGCAACTACATTAGAACATGAATTAACTGATCATTTCTCTCTGTCAGATGAAGAAAAACAAGAATCAAGTGTGTTGGCTGATGCAGAAAGCTTGTCGGGACTTGGACCAGCAGCACCAAGGAGGCTTCAGCACCTTCCAGCAGTTCCTGGATAACCAGCAGTATACACGCAGGGGAATTCTGCGATATGAGAAAATGTTCGGCTCTGGTTATGTCAGTACTGGTGGATCCAGAACCACCAAGGTAAGGGGCAAGAAGAGACAGTCTAGATAAGGGAAATGGCCAAGGGTTTAAACACACAGGGTGGAAGGGGAGCTAGTAAATTAAATGCTTTGCAAGGATTTCTAATCTGACAGGTTTTGCAGTGTAATGTATTTTCCATTTGGGGGCAGTAGTACTCCAAACTATTTTAAAATAAACAAAACATGTTCTGTTGGGATGCATTAATTAGTTTAAAGGAAGAACTGAAGCATCATTTACAGGTTTTAATCAATGTGTATTAAAGTATATAGCCAAAAAAAAGGCACATTTAATTTGTGGATATAAAGATTGCTAAACATATTGTATTTCATTGGACCATTTTGTGTGTGTGTGTGTGTGTGTGTGTGTGTGTGTGTGTGTGTGTGTGTGTGTGTGTGTGTGTGTGTGTGTGAAGTTTGGCACAAAAAAAAGGACAAAATGGAAAGTCGCAAAGCTAAAATCTGGCGGCCATTTTGAAGCCTTTCTTGCTTTAGCGTGTCGTTTGCTGTCACTCACATAAATTCTTTTGACTTTTACATTCTACATTACAAAAAACTCTTCTTACTTCATTTTCCATAGAATAATATATTTGTAACATGAATGCAACTTTTTAACACGTGACAACAACGAGATCTGTTTCCCGTCACTGTAATCTATCTGTTGCATTGAATTGTGGCAGCTAGTGATTAGCATTAGCCAGTGTGTATCATCTGCGTTATTATCACGCTAGCTAACTTTTGAGAGATTAGGAATAAAGCTGTTGGTAAATAGACATAGCAAATGTTTTCCTACATTCCTTGGTGAATTATTTTATATTATTTGTATTTTTATTTTCACTCACTTTAAGAGTTTATACTTCTTTATTAAACATTGAGAAGGCATTTAATTAGCGGTTATGGAAGGAGTCTCCAGTATCAGCACTTTGTAACAGTCAAAAGGTTTTCTAACATGACAAGATGCATCTTTTTTGTTCTATTAAGTTCAAGAAAGAGGAAATAGAGAGGCTGGTGAGGGAAAGACTGTTTATAGCTGCTATAACGTAAGTGAGAACACGAATTAACTTGTCTCTTGGTTGTTCCACAAATATAAATAAGCATCTAAGATAAAATGAGCATGTTTTTTTTTTTACTTTTGAGGACATTCTCTTATAGGAAAATAATCAACTGTGGGGTGGTAACAGTAACTCTGCTCATTACACCACCCCACTGTTGTGCTTTGTTTGTGACATTTTGTCATTTTTGTCATCCAAACAACATATTTTTTAGACATTCAGTAGCTATAAGCTTCAATTACTTTCTTATAAACTGGAAAATTAGCCTTGTAGCTCATAAACAAAACTAAATGGGCGAATGTAAGACACCACACTTGGCTGAATTTTCTATAAGAGGTCCATTGTGTCCAAATGATTTTTGACCAAACTGTTCAATGTTTAGTTACGCAAACGAGCAATTTTTCAAATATTTGTTTTAAATTTAATTACAAATCATGCACATCCTCTCACTATTTTATTTAAAAGCATTATTTCTTGTCTGTGTTTTGTCTATTTCTTCGGCAAATGATATTTTACAAAATGCTTCTCATAAACCCCTCTAAACATGCAACTCTCGTATTTAGACGAATTATAATGAGGTGGATTTTCAATATTGAAACTTAATCCAGTCTGAATGCCGAATTAACCCCTAAATAATTAATTGCTCCGAGTAAACTCTAATTGCATTTTTTAAATAAAATATGCTTACAAATATTAGTACGAGAACGGTTATGTCAACAAGAGCCAAATAGATTTGCATTAATCTCCTCCCTTGTGGAGGAAAAATCTATGCAGATTATTTAAGCTTTATTAAATGAATGTGTTTCATATTACAGAGCTAGTTAATAATAGATGAGGTTTGTTTTAATGCAACAGATTAATATTGGAATTCTCTTTGCATGCAATATTAAAATATTACAAACACAAACAAGTAATTAAACGCAGCTGGGTTTGTGCAATGAAAATTATGCCACTTTAGTTAAGTGTTCTTTAGTTACTAATCAAAAAAAAAAAGATTTCCTGGAGTTCATACAGAGCATTCAGAAAGCATTATGCTTGTTTTTCCTTATTCTTTTTTGGCTTATTTGTTTCTCATCAATTTGCATTCAAAATAAAAATATTTTTAAAAAGCATAAAGAGGTTTTAAAAAGTTTTGTAAATTAATTTAAAATATAATAATTTACTCAGTAGCTTGGGTATTATTTATTTTTAATTTAAATGATTATAATTTTTTTTTTTTTAAATAATTTTTCCCAGCAGATTGTTAGTCTGAAGACTTTTTTGGGTTGATGCCACAAGCTTATCACAGGGTGGATAAGGAATGATGATGTAATGCCAGATCTCTCTAGAGATCTTTAATCGGGTCTCTGTCTGGGCCACTCATAAAACATTCACATACTGATCTTAAAGTTACTCATAGCTGTATGTTTTGGGTCAGTATCATGTTGGAAGGTGAATCTAATGTCCTCAGTGACCTAGAGCATGTTTCTTGTTCAATTAAGCCTCTGTACATTGATCTGCTGCAGTCTCTGGTGCTGAAAAACATCTCCACAGCACGATGCTACCACCACCATGTTTCACAGTGGAGATTTAATGCCTGGTATTCAGGGAAAAGTGTTCAGCATTGGTTTAATCAAATCACAGATTCTTGTTTGTCGTGGCCTGAGAGTACTTTAAGTGTTTTGTCAATGAGCCATGATGTGGCTTTAACCTGAGGAGTGGTTTCCATCCATCCTATCTACCATACAAGCCTCTGATTGGTGAAGTGCTGCAGACAAGGTTGTCCTTCTGGCAGGTTCTCACCTCTCCATGCAGGACCTCCGGAGTTCCATCAGCGTGAACTTTGGCTTCTTGGCCACTTCCATGACTAAGTTCCATATTCCTGTGTGCTCTAAGAAAAGGCTTGATGGCTCAGAATGTCTTCTATTTAAGAATACTGGAAGTCGCTGTGTTCTTCAGGACCTTCAAACCTGCAGACAATTTTGCACATTTCCCAGATTTGGGCTTCAACAATTCCTTTGCCCCTGTAGCTTGGTGTTTGTCAGCTGTGAGGCTTTATATAGAGGTGTGCTTTTTCAAAGCAACAGTGAACTAATCAAGCTGTAGAAACATCTCAAAGATTCATTATTGGAAATATTTTCAGAGATGACTGCAGGTTAAATAGAAAGCCAGGTTTCATTGGCAAAATATAAGGAAATAAATGGGAAAAAAGGCCAAAAAATTAAAAACCATAACCCAAAGCAAATACTGATGGACAGCTGGGAATTCTGGGAGTTGAAGTTCATGGAGATCTGAGAGTTTGTGACATTGGGAAGTATCTGAGCTCAAGCTTCTTTGTCATATGTGAAGATTCTGATTGGATTATTTGTGAGAATACAAACGAAAACAAATATTTTCTCTAAAGAACTGAATTCTTTCTGAATACACTGTAGATTCATCCATGTACTGAATTCTGTGGAACACCAGATAAACATCCAAATTATTTCTTTTTGGTATTTCTACAGCATTTGATTTCCAGAACACTTTATTATTTTAATGCATTTTACTGTCATGCAGTAACATAGAAATGTCTCCCATAATTCATCGCACTGTTCCTCTTTGGCAAGTCTTGGCAAGTTGGAAGACCTCCAATCTCTCTGGATTAAATCCTTCCAGCTTTGAGAGCTTGTTAAATCTTTAATCAGGATCGGCACTTTTATCGAGACGGAGTCAAGACTCAATTAAAGCTTGTCGATCTTCTCGTGCTATGTGTTTCTGCTCAGGTTAATAGGAGTGAATACAACATGGAACGAGTTACATAAGGATCTAAGAGAGAAACAGTCGGTCTGGCAGCTGACAGTGATGAATTACCTCCTGCTTAAGTAATTCTGTGAGTGCTTTGTCTTTCTTGGAATTATGAAGAGTTGCAGTTTCTCTGGAAAAAAAAAACTTCTGAAACTTATTTAAATCTGGATATTTATACATGATATTTACAGTGCTGTTCAAAAGTTTGGACCTGCTGTAGGTCTGATTGGTCAGAAGGTGCTGATTAATTTTCTATAAGAGCAGCTCTGGCAGAAGTGCAGCTGCAAATCACAAGTTTATATTAATGCGCTTGTATATTAATATCTTCTCGTTTCTATAGTAACGGCTCATTCGCATGGACTTGTATGGTTGACGTTCCAGATGTTTTTGGGATCGATGATATGGCGAAGTTGTCTGTGTGTTTATTTAACATTTATGGAAGGAGTCTCCAGTGTGAAAAGACAAGAGAATGACTGTTTACAGCTGTTATAACATAAGTGAGAACAGGAAGCTAACCTAATTTTGGGGATGTCGCACAACATTAAATGCAGCTATAAATGGATAAAATGTACGGCATGTTCCTAGTGTTGTAAAATTGCTGTGGTGTATGAGGAATAAAACACTTCATGACTTGCAGTAATGAGTAAGTAAATGAAAGAAAAGCTGTCTAGCAAAGAAAAGGATTTTGGAGGTCAAAAAATTTCTGTAAAAATGCTAAAAGACCTCCTTGATTCTGGTTTGCTGTTATTTAGGGCCGCATCGTAAACTCAAAATTGGTATTGCATTTCTTGGGAAAGATAATGGATCTCAATAAATCTGATGCTTATTTTCATCACTGGGAATGAAATAATTTTGGGATGAATTTCGACACACAAGAACGTGACTCGCAAGTCAACTAATAAAAACATGAGGATGTTTCAATGTTTTCCATGATTGGGATGTTTATTACATTATTTATTTAATGTGTTTGTTGTTGTTTGTTTAATTTTTGAAAAATGTATGAGGAAATCCTGTTCTAATTATAAAATATCTTTTTTATTAAATGATTCCTGACACTCCTGAGTTATGAAACCAAGAAAATCGGGTTAATCTGATTGATCCTGTCATTTTCTAATGGGTTTCAATCGTGTCATAGACTTGAACTGATAACTGTATGATGATGATGATGATGATGATGATGATGATGATGAGGTAACATCCCACACCATGCTCCAGTTCCTGATGTGCTGGTCATGACTCCTACGTCATCATTTATAGAGACAAAGATGTAGATTTCCCTCTGGTGGTGGTGGTTTAGTGGTGCACGACTCGTACACCAAACTCTCAGCTCGAATTCAGCTGTATTCGATTTGTATTGTGCTGCATGAATCCCAGTGCTGCAGCTCTTACTGGCGTGTAAAACCTGGTCATAGTAATGACAAGAACTTAGATTTAATCTTTTGAAGATGGGGTTCAGTTAGGATTACGGACATGGCGGATGCTTCGTTCATATCGTTATATAGAAATGTGATTAAAATAGGTTTTCTTCCCTAATTTAACCCACCAACCCATTCCCATGATGTTCTAATGTAACTTCACATTAAACCACTTTTAAGGATCATCTACTGTACCTCGCATTCAAACTTTACCACTGATTAAATTCAGCTATTTTACCCATCATCAATTGCACTTTACTGATTTTTCTTTTTTTGCTGCCTAATGTTGTTATTTGGGAAATTAAGCAGGTGATGACATTAGACTCTGACTGAATTATCGCTGTTTTGGGGGGAAAAGGACAAACAAGATGGTTGATGTTCATGATTTTGTGTTGAAATTGTAGATTCTCCTCCGTCTTACGATTACCGGCTAGATGATGTGACTTGATTTCTTTATATGGAGAAAATTATGTGTTCAGATCTGACACACGAGGCTTTTTTAGACTTGGGAAACTTTACTCACATTTTTTTCCTAAGATCTAAGCACTTGACATTGCGAATAACATTGGATTCTTTTATTTTATATTTTCTTATTTTTTATTTTATTTCTCCTGCAATGTCTTTTTCTCTGAATAAACAAAGTGTAGAATATAAAGTTACATTTTTTTTTTACTAACTATAACTATAAATAAATTAAAAAAAAAAAAGTATTATATGTCAAATTTAAATAAATGCAATTGTTGGCAATTTGCCGTTATATAAGAGGAATACAACATGGAGCAGAGTGCTACTGCAGAAAAATAATCAACTTTGGAGACTCCTTGGTAGCATCACATCACCCCAAAGTTGATTATTTTCCTCTAACAGCACGACACAAAGTGTTTTATCAGCGTCGCCAGAGAATGTGTCTCTTTTCATAAGATATCACTCAGAGATCATACATGCAAACGTCGGATTTTATTCGTAGCTTAGATCAGATCATGAGACGAAAGAAATGAAGCACCACATTACCATTCTCAGAGAGATATAAATGCACAGTAATGTCCTAATATGTTAGCTCATGTGCTAGAAATAATATACATCCTGATTACAATGGGTCATGACACTAAATCCATATCGATTTAATCCAGTGACAAAAAATGGTGTGTGTGTTTGTGTGTTGATAAAAGATAGAATTCTATATAATGAGAGATACATGTGTGTATATAAATAACATACTCAATATATCAAATCCAATGAGTCTACAAATCTAGATTTATATAGAGATTTGTGTATATATTTCCTATTTTCTTACAAATTGTTGCCTTGACACACAACCCGAAAACACAAAATGGGGCGATTTGGCTTGTTCAGCATTTTGTGTATTACCTGTTTCCCAGCAACATGCAGTAACAAGATGCTAAAAAGAAGAAGAAGAAAAAAAGAAAGAAGCTATATAAATGCATATTGTGGTGTTTTTTTTTTATACAGATATATTTCTATGTATGGTTTTGCAGAGAGTACCAGCTCTAATGGAAAGTTCTGGAAGCTCAGCGGCTTCACGAAGCTGGAGCTCGAGGCTTGGCCAGTCTCCTTCGCACCGGAGTGACTGGTGCGACTGGTGCGACTGGTGCGGGGGCGTTGGCTTTTTCCGCCTTCAGCTCGTCGATGAAGGTCTCGATGGGCGTGAACTTCTCCGTCAGCTCGCCGAGGTGGGCCTTCAAGGCGTTGAACTCCTTGTACAAGTCATCCAAAGCCTCAGACAGAGGCTGGATCCTGAAAAGGAAAAAAGAAACAGTGTGACCGATATGAGTGTGACCACTAGAGAGTGTAATTATCCTTGACTCGTATCCAAACCATACGAAGTAAACCATCCAGGAAGTTCCTGGTTGAGCATGCAGCATTTCCAGTAGCCATGATGACACAGTCTGCTCTGAAATAAATCCAGGAACTTGAGTTCCAGGCTTTACCGCAAACCTCAAACCAGCAATTTTCCTTCTCAGCTATAGATTTTTCTCTGCTTAGAGAAAGTTTACAGTCTGCTGTCTTGATGATGGAAAGTCAAAAGGTGATGGAAATATAAGAACACAACATGATGCCACAGTACCTGGAGTAATCAGGCAGCAAGGTCTGGTGATCGTTCTGCAGAAGGGTCTTCACCTGGTTCAAGATATCAAACCTCCAGTCATCCAGAACTTGGGTCAGATTCGCCACACCTCGCATGCTCACTTTCTCAGCTGGAAAGACATTTAATATGCTTTAAAAAAAAAAAGAGCCATGTCAGCATTTTTTTCCCTACATATTTGTCATTCTTGATGACCCTAAAAGTAACTCACATCCATCACGGTAGTTCCATTCCTTATTAACAGGGCGTTTCTTTTGACCGAACACGACAACCACGGCTAGAGCGAGGAGCAGCAAGCTCACCCTGAATCCCATCCTGGCAAACAAAACACAAAGACGCAAAACGGGTGGAGAAACATAAACTCTGAGATGTTTAGACGTTTCTGTCCCACAGAAAGAACGTTCCACACCCACATCCTTATCCCAGATCCCATTCGGAATAAAGTAGCTATTGCTTTCTGGATAAGTGCATTAAGATGAACATAAATGGCAAATTTATGTATATTTCCACATATTTTATAATAGTTTCCCAAGAGTTCATTAGGTTTTTGTGTAACACCTTACACAAACTTTTTACTTTAAAATATTGCGTAACCTGTTCATATGTTTTACTGTATCTTTACGTTTTGTTTCAAATTCATTTTTTGAGACATTCTGAGCTGTAAATAGCTCTGTAATTTACTACCTTAAAAATTCTGTATAATCTTGACTTTTACAACTTTCAGTTTTGTCTCAAATGTCCTTCCTCAACATCTTTGAGATTTAAATGGCTCCATAAATCTACTCTGGAGAATAACTGCCACTTTTGCAACATTGCTGAGCTCTAATTATAATTTTACTTTTGAGGTCAGTTGCCTTAAAATTCTGCTTAATCTTTACTTTCACAGCTTTAAATTTTGTCAAAAAAAATCACATTTTCCAACAAATTGAGCTCTAAACAGCTCCATAAGTTTAACTGCTTTAAAAAAAAAAAACTACTGCATAATCTTTACTTTTACATCTTGAGTTCTGTCTCAAATTCATCTCGAATTTTTCCAAAGTTATTTTTGAGATCAGTTGCCTATAAAATTCTGCATAATCTTTAATTTTACATCTTTACATTTTTATCTCAAATTCATATTTTTCCAGTTTTGGGCTCTAAATGGCTCCATAAAGTTACTCTGATGAATAACAGCCTTCAAAATTCCACATAATTCCACATCTTGATCTTTCCATCTTGTCTCAAATTCACTTTTCCAACATTTTTGAGCCGTAAATGTCTCTACAGTCATACAAAACCTGCATAATCTGTACTTTTACCTCTTTTAGTTTGTCTCAAATTCAGCATTCTTTCCATTTTTGAGCAGCAATTGCTCCATATATTTATTCTGGAGATGAACTGGCTTCAAATGCCAACATTTCTAAGCTCTAAATGCCTCCCTAATCTACTCTGGACAATAACTGTCTTAAAAAAATGTGCAGAATCTTTACTTTCTCATCTTTGAATTCTGTCTCAAATTCACTTTTTATCTATGTTTGACCTCTAAACCTTTCCATAATTTACTCTAGGCTCTAACTTTCTTAACTTTCCTTCATAATCATTAAGGTACATCTTTAAACTTTTTGAGTTGTAATTGACTCCATACATTCACTCTGAAGAACAACAGCCTTAAAAATCCTGCATAATCTTTCTTTGTAACCTTTAAGCTTTGTCTCAGATTGGTTATTTTCCCATTTTTCGAGTTCTGAATGCCTCCATAATGTAGTCTGGACGCTGCCTTAAAAAATTACTGCATAATCTTTACTTTCTCATCTTCTTGGTCTCAAACTCATGTCTGAGATTCTTACTTGAGCTGAAATTGGCTCCATAAGTTTACTCTGGAGATGAAGTGTCTTAAAAGATCAACATTTCGGACCTCTAAATGGCTCCGTAACCTCACACTGGAGCTCAAATACCCCAGAATCCTGCATGTGCACACCACATTTAACTGCCCATATAACACACATGGATATATAAGGGAAATTTAATGAATTGCAATATTTATGTGCATAAACAAAACCTAAAAGAAGTGTAAATACCTGTTAGCGAGTATGGCTGTGTGTCCTCAGTAGGGCGCCTCAGTAGTGTCCAGACAGAGTCTCCAGCCTCAGTACACAGCACACGCTTCAGAAAGCCCTGAATATACAAAACACACACCCTCTCATTTTCTCTCCATCATCTGAGACGCCACACACACATACACACACACACACACACACACACACACACAAGCAAGTATAAGCAAGTCATTGTGAGTTGAATAGGATTTTCACCCTGCAGGTTCATAACTTTCTTCAGGTGAGAATAAATAGTGCAAGTTGTGGCAGAAAGAAGCCAGAGGCAGAAACGATTAAAACAAATTTGCCGCCTGAACAAACAAAAACAGCTAAAACTACGCAATGGTGTAGCCTAATATATGAATAAAGACTTTATGTTACTTGACTTTTTTTTTTACTCATTTCAGAATGATAGTAACTTCCTTTGCTGAAATTTTATTTATGTATTTATTTATGTATGCAAATTAGGCTCATTTGCATGTCACAAAAAACACATTCATTCAGATTTTCTTTATGATTGTGATGAACATCCACTAGTCACAGTTTCATAGAACAATTCATCAAAATAATATATATATATATATATATATATATATATATATA
>CM074957.1:19682132-19701955 GCA_037577455.1 Pangasius macronema | reverse complement strand
GTGACTGTTCTATGACTGTTATCTACATGCTGTGACTGTTCTATGAATGTTGTATACATGCTGTGACTGTTCTATGAATGTTGTATACATGCTGTGACTGTTCTATGACTGTTATCTACATGCTGTGACTGTTCTATGACTTCGCTACATGCCGTGACTGTTCTATGACTGTTCTCTACATGCTATGACTGTTCTCTACATGCTATGACTGTTCTCTACATGCTGTGACTGTTCTCTACATGCTGTGACTGTTCTATGACTGTTCTCTACATGCTGTGACTGTTCTGTGACGGTTCTTCTGCTGCGTTTGTTTTTCTGCAGTCCAGAGCCGCCCTGTCTCTCCTGGGTTACTGCTATTATCATGTGCAGGATTTCACCAACGCAGCAGATTGTTACGAGCAGCTCATTCAGCTGCACCCAGAGGTGGAAGACTACAAACTGTACTACGCCCAGTCCCTGTACGGAGCGTGTGCTTTCCAGGACGCAATGAAAGCCACGTTTCTTTTGGACAGCCCTACGAGTCACACCAAGGTGATGATATCCAAGATAGCTGACGATGGTTAAAGTGATTAGACGCATAACTGTGATTCAGTAGAAGATATAATCTGAAATTAAGCCATGCTCCAATCTGTAATGCCTTTTTCATAAATCCTTATAGTGATGTGTATAATGCTTTTACGAGCCTTATAACATGTTCTGAATGTATTCATAAGTCATTAAGCATATGGTGTTAATGGAAAGTGTTGTGATGTAAATGGGATTTTTCTATCCCAGACAGAACAGAATTGAATCGGGGATCAGGCGTCTGTTTTAGTTTTTTACATTTTTTTTTAAACAAACAAATTACAGCCAGAACATTAAATCATCGACACAGTGCTAATTTAGCTTCCTCAATCTGTTCTCGGTCGCCCACAGATGCTAAAACTTCAAGCTTCCATAAAATACGGAGAGGAAGACTTTC
This sequence comes from Pangasius macronema, assembly GCA_037577455.1. NCBI lineage: Eukaryota > Metazoa > Chordata > Actinopteri > Siluriformes > Pangasiidae > Pangasius > Pangasius macronema. The sequence goes on along the minus strand of CM074957.1, from coordinate 19,700,994 downwards.
CAGCAGCGATGGTGAGTTCACGTTTTTAAAACAGACAACATTAAATGCCACAGCGACAGTGTTTTCTGTCAACATTTGTTTTATTCCCTCTTTACAAAATGGACGACTCTGATTTTAATGAACAGTCCAGCATCTCTGTCTATGTGTTTTTCCCCAGACAAGAATTCTGACTATATGATGCAAACAGCTGTTTGTTTTGTACCACAGCGAGGTTTGAATTCTCGAATCTCATTGGTCAGAAGGTGTTGATTCATTTTCTATAACAAATCACAGGTTTATTGTTATGTAACGAAATGGAAAGACAGTATGACTTGACGTCCTTTAATCAATAAAATTGTATAATTGTTGGCCATTTGCTGTGGCATAAAGAGAATAAAATGCTTTATAACATCGGTAGAGGACAATAATCAACGTCAGGGTGATAACTGTGCTTCATTACATCACCTCATCATTGATTATTTTCCTATAACAGCCTTTCTTGAAGTGTTGTATTCCTCATTTCAACATTACAGCAATACAGTATTAAGTAGTTCCTGTTACCTGAAGGTTCTGTCGTGTCCGTACGCCATCAGAGCCGTACAGCTACACTGGTAATATTTTTTTTTTAGGGAAACGTCAAAATTCTTGTCCATCATCTGTAGTCATATAAAGTAACATTAAAGTTGTAACTATTTTCTCTTTTGCTCTTAAGATATGCTGTTACACTGGTGTGTCGTCTCAGCTCTTACTGCTTATTGCTTCCTGACCGCTACATGCTGCTGGAAGTAGATGGTTTCTGGTTTTGGCGAAATTAAAGTTTAAAAAAAAAAAATCGTTCCAGGCTTTGGTGGAGCAGTTGCCCGTGGACGACCCGGACACTGAAGTGGATCAAGGCTGCTTGCTGTATAAGCTCGGAGAATACGAGAAGGCCTGCGCCAAGTTTACAGGCGCCATGCAAGTGCTGGGATACCAGCCAGGTGAAAAAGCCAGGGTTGTTCTTTTTTTCTTACACACACACACACACACACACACACACACACACACACACACACACACACACACACACACACTTCAATCCGCACACTCAGTCAGTTTTATTTGCATGGCTAAAATACAGTGAAAATATTTTATCTGTATTTCCAGGAATATTGAGCACATATATATATATATATATACACACACATAAGGAATAAAACACTCTGTGTCATGATGTTATAGGAAAATAATCAACAACAAGGTCATGTGATGAAGCAGAGTTCCTGCTACCACTCTGAAGTTGATTATTTTCCCCTAACAGCACCTCCTGAAATGTTTTATTTCTCTCACACTGCAGCGTTTACTGCTGTTGAACGTCCATGAAACCAGTTAGTTCCTCTTCTCACTTAGGCTATAGCAGCTATAAACAGTCGTTGCCTCACCAGCCTTTCTTGTAAGATATCGGAAAACGTAAAGTTACAGCTTTAAATAAATGATAACGTTTCCTGTTCCCAACCCCAAGTTGATTAGTTTCCGATAATAACACATTGCAAGGTGTTTTATTCCTCTTACACCACACTGATTTGCCAGTAATTAATGTTTTATTTATTAAAGAATGCCACATTGTACTTTTTAATCTCTTTGGAATTACACTACAGGCTATTATAAACTGGAGACTCCTTCCATAAGTGGTAAATAAATAATCGTCCCCTTACGGAAAACTTCAGCATATCAACGTTTTTCGTTTCTCTGTGCGTTGTGTCTGCTGTACGAGTCCCCGTGTTGGGTGTTGCTACGGAAACGGTGACATATTAGAAGGAGCACGTTAACATAAACCTGCGATTTGGAGCCAGACCTACTTTCTGACCAATCAGAATCCAGAACTCGACAGCGCCGGGGTATAATATATTTTGAAAGAATAAAAATGTAGCTATATTTTACAAGAGAAAAAATTTTCTTCAATTTCAATTCAATTTCTGTCCTCCTCATTTCTTCCAGATGTACTGTATATTTACACTTTCAGTGCCAAGACACCAAAGAGTGGTATTTAATAGTAGGTTTGGCCGCATATTTTCTCTATGAGGGAATCGATGTTTATATATATATATTTCCATACGGAGAGGAAAAGCGATATGGTATGAAACTGCATGTTTATATTGGCAGGACGAGTCGGCGGCCCTCGGGGTAGTAATTTAGTATTTTTATGGACGTGGTTGTGGTACGGAAGATCTGCATCCTTCACCGCGTCTGATTTGTTCTTCTCATTTCAGATTTGGCCTACAACATCGCCCTCTGCCACTACAGCCTCAAGCAGTACGCCGCAGCCCTCAAATACATCCGGGAGATCATCGAGCGCGGGATAAGGGAGCACCCAGGTCTACATCCATCCACCATCTCGCTTTAAAAATAAGCGCTCGGTTCTTCCACATGGGTGTAACCTTTATTTTCTGTTCCAGCATGAAGCTCTGGGCTTGGCTCTGCCTCTCTGATGAAGTCATTTTCCAAAAATGAGCTTATATAACCCGAAATAATGTTCAGGCCAATTTAAGCTGAGAAGAAAAACACAATTTCGTTCCCAGATCTCTTTATTTTTGTTATATCTCTTTATCTCGTTCGTGATGATTCCCATAAATATTGCCGGTATTACCAATAATTCAGATGCAGATAAATGATTAGAAATTTTCCAAAAATATTTTCCATCCTTTGCAATGAAACTTAAAAGACATCCTGGCCCAAGAAGCACACTGAACAGAAAACGGTTTACATTCTGCTTATTATTGATACTCTATAATAATAATTTTATGCACAGAACTCGGAGTCGGCATGACAACCGAAGGGATCGAAGTAAAAAGCGTGGGAAACACGCTGGTGCTGCACGAGACGGCCTTGATCGAAGCCTTCAACCTGAAAGCAGCCATCGAATACCAGCTGAAGAAGTGTGAGTACAAATTAAAGACGAAAACACCACAGCGCTGCTCTTCAGCTCTCAGTACTGATTGGTCAGAACGTAATGTGTGATTCAGTGCTGTCATTGAATATCGATTCGTTGCCTTATGACTCAGAATGGTATCGTATCGTACATATCGTATTGTAGCGGATTCATTGGTATCGCCAAACATCGAGTCACTGCCTTAAGAACTGAAATCGCATCGCAGAACTTTCAGTGGTAATGTCAATCATATCAATATCATAGAAAATCAAGGTGTGTGTGTGTGTCTGTGTGTATATAAGATTGTAGCCTTATGAGCTGCAATCACATCATACTGTACGGTAGCAGATTCAGTGGTATTGTCAAATATGGAATTGTTGCCTTATGAATCTTCATCGCATCATACCGTGTGGAAGCCTGAGGTTTACACCCAGTTACAAAACATGCAGCTTGCAAATGAAGGAATTTGAAACACTTGTTTTTTGTCCTGTTTTTGACCTCTGCAGATGATGATGCTCAGGAAGCGCTGACTGATATGCCACCCAGATCAGAAGAGGTACTTGTCATTTTTTTTTTTTTCCACACACTATATGTGTGTGTGTGGGTGGGCGGGCGTGTTTCTGATCTCCATCTCCATCAGTAACTCGAATAACTTTGCACGTTGAGCTTGTCTTTGCAAGCAGAAGCTGTCACATGAGCCACATGCCTGTGAGCAGAGAAATCTTTCCATTTTTTTCCGGCAGGCGTGCTTGCTCATGCAAGCGACCTTTTTTTCGGAGTTCATCAGTGGTTTCTGAGCAGACAAGTTCGCAAAATGACTCGAGTTGAAGGTTTTACATCCTCACTGGTATGGAATGAAGGTTCCTCCGTGACACTGATGGGAGTTTAAGGCCCATTGGCTATGGATAAAACACACACACACACACATGCTCACCTGCGTAAACTGATGAAAAGCTGTAGAGACATGCTTTCCTTCCCGACAGCAGGGGAGAAATAATAAACCCAAACACCGGCCCCTGACTTACGCAAGCGCTCGTTCCAGCCCTGCAGGAGACGTAGTCAGGAGCTCTGAGACCTGTCCAGCCGGGTTAGACCCAAGAAAACCACGGGATTGCAACATAAACACCAAATGTTAACATGTTTACGGGTTGGTCTACGGGTTACGACATCACACACACAATTACGCGTATTAGCCGAATTTCTCTTCATGATTATTTAAAGCTAATTATTAAAAAAAACAAGTAAACAAGCGCATATGTGAACATTTTGTTTATTACAGAAGGTTCATTTGTGCAGAAGAAGTCTGGAAATGAAAGCAGTGTCTTTAGTTGTTTGCTTCCCTCTGGTGTCAAGCAGAGATAAGTTCCTGTGAAACGTTTTCATTACAGACTCAAACCGCCATTTCTGTTGGGAATGATTAATATTATTTATCACATTTACCATCCATACTCATCCGTGAAGCCACCGAATAGGGCCGTGAAGAAATAAGCAACGTTAAACATTACACTATACAGAAATAATAGCTTTAAAAAAATATTTTAAAAATATAAAAAATATTTAAAAAAATAAAAAATATTTTTCAGGTGGTATATTAAAACACAGCCTACACTTCTTTTAATAAATTTATTTTTTCTTAAAACAAATGTAATATATATTTTAAAATATTTCTTTAAACAATATTTCTTAAATCAAACAAAGGCTATATTTTTTTTAAATCAAGATTTAAGGTTTCAAGAAATATTTAAAAAAAAATATAGCCTATGATTGTTTAAAAAAAATTTTTTTTAAGAAATAATTAAGAGCTATGGCCTGCATTTGTTTAAGAAATACTCATTTAATTTAGACGTATATATTTGTACTTAAGAAATATATCTTGCATTTGTTTGAAGAAATAATGCTTTAAGAAATATTTCAGACGTATAGCTTGCACTTGTTTTGAGAAATTTTGTTTTAAGGAATAACTATTAGTTATTAGAGAATTTATTATTAATTATTAATAGTTATTAGAGAAATATTGTACCTTGAACTGCAGTGTTATATGGCATTTAAAGCTGCCGTTTGAATTTCTTCATTTCAGCCATTTTTCTGGCCCTGAAATTAGCTCCACCCACTTACCTATATCAGAGCTGATCAGCTTTTTTTCTTATGAGCATATGTAGTTTCAGAATGAGCGGCTGGAGGAATGAAAAAACTTTTCAGTGCAACATTACAGACCGCTGCTTTAATGCCGTCCTGCGAACACATCCTTCACATTAGCATTAACGCTGCATTTTCTGCTCGCAGGAGCTCGACCCCGTCACGCTTCACAACCAGGCGCTCATGAACATGGACACCAAGCCAACGGAAGGCTTCGAGAAGCTGGCCTTCCTCCTGCAGCAGAGCCCTTTCCCCCCCGCCACCTTCGGCAACCTGCTCCTGCTCTACTGTAAATATGAGGTGCGACTCTTCCCAAAGGTTTAGCTTTAATAATTCACGTCATTTGTTTATTGCTTTCTCTGTGAGCTGGATCTTGCGTGGTTATGGAATACCCTGAGGAAGGATTTCAGACAGAGATCTAATGTCTCCCTGCTATGAATTTAAGTCTGTGCTGTGTTTAAATCTTTTTTTTAATTTTAATTAAATGTTTTTTTTTTTTTACTTGCAGTATTTCGACATGGCTGCTGACGTCCTGGCTGAAAACGCTCACCTCACCTACAAGTTTCTTTCACCAGTAAGAAAAACAGTTACGCATTTAGTGTTTAAGGTTATTAAACTGCAGAAGGAGGAATATGAATACATATTCAGTGCTAATACAGCAGAACTCAGTACTTTATTTTTATAAGGACTGATTGTGCTGCTTTCTTGTGTTCAGTACCTGTATGAGTTTCTGGACGCCATGCTGACGAGCCAAACTGCTCCAGAGGAGGTAACACTCTTCACAATCTTCACCCTTATAGCTGGACCCATTTATAATATGCCAAAAATAATAATAATAATAATAATAAACTGAACAAAAAGAGATCAAGTAAAAATATCTTGACTGTAGACAGATCGTGACCGGTTATACTCACTGTCGTAATACTCAGGTCAGGAAATGTATCTAATATTTCTAATATTGAGATTAAAAAGAAATGTAACCCTATTATTATTATTATTATTATTATTATTATTATTATTTTCCACGTGAGATGATGGTTGTTGTTGTTTTGTTTTTTTTTTTGCCATTTTAAAGCATGCAAATAAAAAAGACTATTTCACGTCACGTGATCTTCACGGGAAGGGACTTTGTTAATCTATTCCCAGTAATATTGTTTAAATTAATTGTTCTTGTAGCCAAGAACCCATTTAAAAACCCCCCGAATATGGATTTATTTCATGCTTTAAGTTATTTAAATTGGTCAAATAATAAATAACTTTGTGGAGATTTCTTTTCCTGACCTTTGCACTTTAGGTCCAAGTTGACTTGGTGCTTGGACCCCTATAATTGATAATAGTAGCTTGTGATTTCCATTCAGGTAACAAAATAAAAAAAGTCTCAGACTCTCTCTCAGTATGGATTTGTTCCATGAATGTTATTTAGATTTGTCAAGTAATATTTTGTAGAGCTTTCCACATTAGGCCTGAGCTGACTTTGGTGCTTGGGCCCCTAAATATAATGTCTGATTATATTCTTCACGGATCCGCGAGTGTCCTCGGACCCCCAAGTCTGGGTTCTATGTTCAGTAGAACATCCCTTGCTAGTTCTGTTCACTCTTTAGCAAGGGATGTTCACTCGTCTGTAGTTACAGTTACTTCGCTTGTTTATCAGAACTAGAGCTTTTGCGTGTCTCCTCCTCCAGGCGTTTCGGAAGTTAGACGACATGGCAGGAAAACTGACGGAGCAGTTACGCAAGGTCACCAAACAGGTTACGTTTTTGTTTTTCCACTTACCTTGACCATGAGTGTGTGTGTGTGTGTGTGTGTGTGTGTGTGTGTGTGTGTGTGTGCGCATGCAGGCATTTAAACTTGAAACCATTGCGTGCTGTAATCGGAAAACAATCAACGACGTAAAGCAGAGTTACTGTTACCACCAAAAGATTATTTTCCCATAACAGTATTATTCCACTTATACCACAGCAATTTGTAGACGATTATATATATTTTTTATTTATTAAAGAATGACATATCATACTTTTTATCTGTTTATAGTTACATTTAACAAGCGAGCTCCTGTTATCACTTACTTTATAGCAGCTATGGACATTCCCTCATCAGCCTCTCTTTTTTTCTCTCTCTCTCTCTTAAAGTTAATAAGACAAAAAAAAAAAAAAGGCAACTCCTGACACTGGAGACTCCTTCCATATATGTTACATAAACTTCTCCTTACAGCAAACCATTAATATTAAACACCTTCCGACCAATCAGAATCCAGAATTCAAGAGCGCCATTGTATGAATGGATTTTATTGTATAATAATGAAAAAACCACTAAAAGCCATTTTGTCCTTGAAGGTGCAGGAATCACGCCGCACGCGGGACGACGAAGGTCTGAAAAAAGCAGTCGAGCATTACGATCAGCTTCTCGAGGAGTACGTGTTTGAACCTTTCCGTCGTTACTTGTGCGCTCACACCGGAAACCGGAGCTTTCCTGACCCGCACTATGAGTTACGCGGTTATTTTTTTCCCGCAGATACATCCCTGTGCTGATGGCGCAGGCTAAGATTTACTGGAACCGCGAGAACTACAACATGGTGGAGAAGATTTTCCGCAAGTCGGTGGAGTTCTGCAACGAGCACGACACGTGGAAGCTGAACGTAGCGCACGTGCTCTTCATGCAGGAGAACAAGTACAAAGAAGCGATCGGATTCTACGAGCCCATCGTCAAGAAACACTACGATAACGTGAGTGCGGTGTGATCGGAAAGGAGTGCAGATGCATTTCAGTATGTTTCAGCAGCACAGTAAAAATTAGCTTTTAAATTTTTAAGGTAATATACTGTACATACACTAGCAGGCAAAAGTTTGTACCCCCTAGATTGGCAGATTGACATTTTACTGGTAGTGTAGATGCAATAATACTGTTAATAAAGATGATTTTATACATAAAATATTTCGGGCCCTCTGAATTTATCCAATTTATCTAATATCTAAAATATATAAAATATCTAATAACTAAAATATTTCCGACTCTATAGTTTTCTCTTTTTTATTTTTTATTTTTTTTTCTTTAAATTGTAAGAAATCATTCAGCAAAAGCCTGTTTTCATACGAAAAAAAAATTAGGGCCCCATGAAATCTGTTTATTTTATTTTATTTTATTTTATTTTTTTGCAGATTCTGTTACACTTTTTGCTTTCACTTTTTTTATTTTTTATTTAAATTTTAAGATTTTTATTTTTTTTTTATTATTTTCATTGTTATACATAAAATATTTAGGGTCCTATGAATTCTTTTTTTTTCTTTTTTCTGTTTTCTCTCTTTTTTTTATTTTAATTTAGAGATTTTTTTAAAATCTATTTTTACTGTCAAAAATCGTTCAGCAATCGTTCAGGCTCTGACACTAACTGAGCGAGTTAATTTATAATAATTTCACCTGAATGTGTTTCTGATATATCTGATAATTAATTTTTACGTCTCAATTCCTTGATATATATGAGGATGAGTCAGATGAAAACTTTTTTTTTTATTTTGCATAGCTCTTGTTGCTCTTGACACAAAACTGTAGCATTTTTCTAATGAATCATCATTTTGTTCAGTGTGAGTTCCAGCGATTTTTATGTCGCACTTTAAAGGTTTTCATTTGACTCACCCTCGTACATTTACATCCAGCAGTTATATTTAACTAAGAAAGTCCACGAGTGTAGATAATGAACAGGAAGTAAAGAATGGCCGTAAAACCAGGCGTAGGATTTGTACTGAATTTGTGTTTGTTTGTTTTCGCTCACTAGCTGGAACAGTGTAACATTCACGAGTGTCCCTGCAAAAGAAAGCCTTCGGTAAAACGCGTGCCAGCATGTGACCCGTTTGACTGCATGGGACGTTGAGTGTGGTGTCGGAGGCTTGCTGTGTCCATATGGGTGTCGTCTGACCATGTTTTAGCGATCCTTCTCCTCTGACTGAATAAGAAGCCATGTTTTCTTTTCTTCTGTTTTTTTTTTTAAATCTCACAGATCCTCAATGTGAGCGCGATCGTTCTGGCTAACCTGTGTGTGTCGTACATCATGACGAGCCAAAATGAAGAGGTAAGAACTCTTATATTAGCACTGTATTAGAGGCTGTTGTGTTGGGGTCTGATGAGACCAAAATAATAATAATAATAATAATAATAATAATAATAATAAAAACGCAGTAAAGTAAGTAGCATTTCTTGAAGCAGTGAGTAATAAAGAATATCATAATAAAAAGTATTTTAAAAAAAAGTTAAAAGTAATATAAAAGTAGCATTCCAGTAAAAGTAAGAAAAATAGTAAATACTAATACTAATATAAATAAAAGTATATATACATATGGAGCAACAAATAGAAAAAAAGAAAAATGAAAGTAATAACAGTTAAAAAAAATTCTTTTAAAAATTAATTAAAAATGGTAACAATTATTATTAGTGACAAAAAAAGAGTGAAAGTACAACATGTAAAATATAAAATTAATGTAAAAGGAATGTACAAGTAGAAGGGGGCAAATAATAAAAGTGAGTTAAATACCAAACTGAAAATAAATATATATGTTTTTACTGTTTTAGGTTTGGTATGTGGAGTATGAAGAAGGCTAGCCTTAACGATAGTAAGAAATGATTCGGAACATTTGGAGACATATGAGATATAAGAGAGTTTAAAATCTAGTCATAGACTTTTACAGTGAAGTGTATCAGGGTCGTCGAGTTTCAAAAGCAGGATGTTCATCTCTTGCCGCATTAATTGTGGAGGTGTTCTGAATTTTGAAACCTTTTTGAAAGCTTCATATATTGAAATGAAAAGGTTTATTTGATATGTTGTGATTTATGTGATATATTCACTTTTGCCCATTTTTGAAGGGTGCCAATAATTCTTGGCGGTCATGTGTGTATGGTGTGTGTGTCTAAAGGCAGAGGAGCTGATGAGGAAAATCGAGAAAGAGGAAGAGCAGATCTCGTACAATGACCCAGACAAGAAGGTGTTTCATCTGTGCATCGTCAACCTCGTGATCGGGTAACGCATCGGGCTTCATGTCACAGCTTAAAGACGCCTTGTGTGACGTTTACAGAGAATTTCACGTGTCTCACACTATCGCCATGATGTACAGTGTACACAATGGGCCCATAACAAGCTGAGAAAACTTTAATAAAACGCTTTTATTTAGGGACACGCCCCAGCGTCCCTTCACTCCACCCACCATCTCTAATTATCAAGCAACATAAGCACAATACGGTACAACAAACATTACGCACATCTCTCATCGATAACGAATTAAGACACGAAGTAAGACAACACCCTTAAGAAATAATCCACCTTAGTGCTTGAACGTGATGTCACGACTGTCCTCGGTCATGCTAAGTCTAACTGGCTCCTGGATGTTCTGGGGGCGGAGCTTTGTGTACATGGGTGAGAACTGGAGGTGGGGTTGTTGTACTTCACCTACATAACCACAAGAGGTCCAGTCTTGACTAAAGCGCCTTTAAATGACGACTCATCTGTGTAGATTAAAGGGAGGTGGGGTGAAGGGGCGGGGGGAAGCCGATTTGTTGGTTCAGTGTTGTACCAGACCTATAACATGACATATATATAACATGTATATATTGTTACGTTTCCTTTAAACCCATGCCATTGTTCCTGCAGGACCCTGTATTGCGCTAAAGGCAACTACGACTTCGGTATTTCTCGCGTGATCAAGAGCCTGGAGCCGTACAACAAGAAGGTGCTGCGTATTTAACGTCTTTCTCTCCTCCATATTTCCTGCACATCCACCAGCGTTCAGCGCTCACAACACAGTCACTCGCTGCTGAAGGGGATATTTATTTTTCCTGCGCCAAAACAAAAGAGCGCTCTGCCACGAGCAGCTGAGCAAACACGATCCTTTCATCCTCAGAGCCGTGCTGAGATAAACGCAGACTCGCGGCTACACAGTCTAGCTCGCTCCTGTCCTCGTGTGAGGACGACACACATATTAGGGGACATTAAAGATCTCTGGAGTGTAATGTATTAATGACGCAAGTTAGCTGAGACGAGCCAGGACCGCCGTAACGTGATTACGGTTAGAGTGTGGGTCACGTGAGCTGCTTTTTTACACACGAAAAGAAAAAAAAAACAGCAAAAGCAGCCTAATATGTCACTTCTACTAAAGAGACTGCAGGTTGTTTTTATCGGTTTATTTAATCAGCGTGTTTCTTTAAGTAGCATTTCTTGACTTTTGGTTTAACAGGTTCGTATCTTCTCAGAGAGAACGTATAGTTCCTTATTCCGTTGCCTGATTCATTAGCCAACACGAAACAACACTTTAAAAGCATCAGCAGTAAGAAGACTGTGATTTGTGAACGTGAACGTCGGATGTTGTGGCGTAGCGGCTAACCCGTCACGTGCTGCGTGAATTTCAGCTCGGTACAGACACGTGGTTCTACATTAAGAGATGCTTCCTGTCCCTGCTGGAGAACATGGCCAAGCACATGATCATGCTGAGGGACGCCGTGGTGCAGGACTGCATCCAGTTCCTGGAACACTGCGAGCGTAAGTGTTAAAAGAAAAACAAAGAAATAAAAAAAAGTTTGTTTCAGGAACTGTTTGGTTTAAAAGTATCTTGGTTTAAAATAAGTAGTCTGTAGCTAATTCATTAGTGAGTAAAGATGCAATAAAAAACAATGTCATAACTTTGAGCTGTTGTTTATTTAGTAGCTAGTTGGAATGCAAATGCTGCGGATATAACACACGAATAGCCTGCTAGCTAATCAGCTACTTAAACCACTTAAGCCTGCTGTACATTAGCTACATATAGCATGTCTGTAATCCTGTAGATATTCAATTCGTAAGGAATAAATCACTCTGTGTCGTGCTGTTAGAGGAAAATAATCGACGATGGCATGATGCGATGGAGCCGAGTTCATCTTACCACCATGAAGTTGATTTTTTCCCCCCAATAACGGCATGTGCTGAAGTGTTTTATTCCTCATATACCACAAACGATTCAAGCGTCGTATTCTCTATTACACAACGGCACGTCGTACGTTTTTCGTTTGTTACTCAGAAACTGGAAACTCCTTTGTCCTGTGGCAGAGAAATTCAAATGACAGCTTTACCTCTGACTGTGACTGGAGACTCCTTCCGTAAAACGTTAAATAAACATCTCCTTACGAGAGAAACATCACCATATCAACAATCAGACACTCTGTAAAATTCGTTTTATGCGTACACGTTCCCGCGAATGAGGTGTTACTATAGAAACGATGACCTATTACAATGAGTAATGTAATACAACCAGAGGAGACCAATCAGAACGAAGAATTCAGCAACGCAGATTTGTTCTGAAAGTTGAAGTCCTTCTCAGGAAGGTTAATTACGCTTCCTTTCTCTGCCCAAAGTGTACGGGAAAGACGTCCCAGCCATCATCGAGCAGCCTCTGGAGGAGGAACGCACACACATCGGAAAGAACACGGTCACGTACGAGGCTCGCATGCTGAAGGCTCTGTTCTACGAAGTCATCGGATGGAGCGACTAGCGACTGTTACTGGACTGATACTGGCTCAGGGTTAGCACTAAACACAACAGACAGCTGGAGGCGATTTTTCTACTACCCGGTAATACGGTGTAAAGTGTGTGTCTGGAGAAATCCGGATTATTCCACTAATTTATTTATCACATTTATTTATCATTACTTTTTCTATAAAATGTTTCTTCTTACAGTGATCAATGTTATCGTCCTTCGTCTACCACCACAAGAAAAAACATTTACTGATATAATATTTACTGTTACATTAAAAAAAAATGAATAAATATTTTTTTCTACAGAAAAAACATGCTTATTATTACTGAATGTATTAATTTGTTGTATTTTATATATATATATATATATATAGTACTGTGCAAAAGTCTTAGGCACCCTATTTTTATATATATATTTTTTTTTTAGTACAAACTTTGTTATAGTTTTATTTTCTGACTTCTACATTATTGATTCAGTACGAAAACATTTTAGACTCCAGACATTAGTTTTCCAGCACAAACTGAAACGTTACAGTAAAATGTTTGTACGTCAGTAAAGAAAGCAGCAGATTCCATATGATAAGAGACACTTTTCAGATAAAAACAGAATGAAGGCTGCTGGGTTTCGCTGCAGAAATAAGAAGCGAGTCGACAGTCAGAGTCTCCAGAAGAACTGCGGCTGCTTCTGTAAGATGCTCAGTAACACTTCCAGCTCATTTCCTTATAAACCTGCACACACACACTGCACCTGAGACTGAGAAGGATCGTCACATCAGATATCGACTTTGTATCATTTATTACTGTTTACTGCTCTTTATCGTATTTTTTTTAAATGTAGAAACATTTAATTTCGTTATTTTCGAAGGCGTCTTTGCTCTACAGCATTTCTTTGCATGTGCCTAAGACTTTGCACAGAACTGTATATATATATATATATTTTGTTACACCAGTGGTCGTTTTGTAATGTCTTGCTCAGACAGGTAAAAGTTGAGGTAACCGCCCAGCGCGCTCATGGCCACGCCTGTCATGTGACTCGAGCATCCGTCTGCAAGAAGACAGAATTATTATTTAATTATTTAATTAAAATTTAAAAAAATATTTAAATAAAATTCACATCTTCACAAGAAGGAGTTGTAACAGCAGTAACAGGAAAATAAATATTTTATAAATATATATTTTTTTTGTGCTGAATTTTTCAGATGTGATTTTCGACACAGTGTTCAAGTACTACAGCTAAAAATGTGCCCTTTATTTTATTTTATTTGACAATTTTTTTGACAAGTATTCCTTTTACCAAATGATATATTTTAAATTGGCGGAATCACTGTTAATTATATTTGAAATGATTTTCGATATTCATGAATAAATACACTAAAGCCGCAGATTGTGCAGGAAATGTCCTAATGATTTTCATGTCATCACCTTTCAGAGTTTTCTCCCTTCTTTTCACTCGCTTGTGCGGTGCATCCAGATATTCCTCAAACATATGCGAGTAGTCCTCTGAGAGGAAAAGAAATGCGATAGTGATCTGTCAGACTGTTTTACTCTACTGCTCAGATTATACTCTATAAGATTATACTCTAAGCTACAGCGAGGTGTGTAAGTTAATATCAGCTCACACACTCACCACGTTTCCCGAAACAGCCCAGTTCTTTGTCCTGCCAGGCCAGAATGTGCTGCAGCCAGGCGGCTTTATAAAAGTCCGAGAATCCTGCCAGCCCACATAAAAGAACTGAAAAACAAAGTCAACGTTCACTTTTACATTCTTAAAAAAATAAAATAAAAAACAGCACGCCATGTTACAGAGAAACCACAGAAAGCGTGAACTCCTCTGTCCTGAAGAAGACGGAAAGTTATGAAGCTATAGCTTTAAAAGTGCTGACACTGGAGACTCCTTCCATAAGTGTTCATTATTAGCCTTAGACGACGTGGCGTGTAAAGTCAGCATTGTATAATAGATGAATCCATTTATATACAAACTGCAAAACTGAACCTACGGATGTCTTTTCATCTGACCTTTTAGATATTTTTTCCGAAGTGCTAAACTGGTAGCTATAGTCTTCTCGTAATTGTTAGCTTAAAAAATTACTTAAAAGTCTAGGTTTAGACACCAAACATCTCCGTGTAAGGGGATCATTTCATTTTTAAGGACGCGAGAACTCCCCTACAACTCAGCTCATACCTCCGCCTCCGAAACGAAACGGCCCTCACCTCAGAAACCCGGGACGTCTCCTCAACCCTGAGTTCAGCAAGTGACGTCAAATCAATATGGCCGCTCCCAGCATGAGCAGTAAACACAGCAGCACTTCTTACCTTTAAATGAGTTATGCTGTACATATTCGCTTGTTAACCCTGTAACACTGACTCTCCAGTCTACATCACTAGTCACAGTTAGCTGGCTAGAATTTTTCGTTTTTTGTAGCTCAACCACACAGAAGTCGAACACCATTGGAATGACACCATTCCAAGCTCTGGCTTCACACTTCCGAGGTACGCACCTTTTAAAATTCAGATGCCAGTCATGTTTGGAACGGATATCTGATAAAGCTGTACAACGAATGATATATAAATTATGAATCGCTACTTACTGTTCTCCATGAAGATATCTTGTGTTTGCTCATTGAAGCCCTTGATGCCCATCTCCTGGTTGCTCTTCATCATGTTGGAGCAGAAGATCCTCTGATAGTGTTCCACAGTGATGTTGACCCGCGAGAGCCGCGCTTCGCCCTTCAGCATCCCGGTACATCCTTTCTAATAATAATAATAATAATAATAATAATAAATGGATTGATTGAAATGGAACATGGCTGCATGCACAGCTTCATTACCATCGTCCCGATCATGAAGTAGAGCAGCTGGTGAGACAGAGAGTAATGCGGACACCCGAATCGAGTCATCGTGTCCCTGCAGGCCTTCGTGACGATGCACGGCGTCCCATCGTCTTTCCTTTTGGATTGAAACAGTCCTGAATTCATGAGCATTGATTTTTTTTTGTCATTTTAAAGGAATGCGACCTTTTTTGTTTTTCCTTACCAGGTTCCCAGAAGCAGCGTCATGCACTTATCCCCGAGCTGCTCGTCGTAACACTCGACAGATCTCGGCGCCGTGTACGCCAGGGACGGGTCCGTGGAGATCCATTCGCGAGGCAAGGACCAGAAAGACGCCGACAAGACGGGTTCAAACTCTAGGGGATTTACAGACAAGTGCAAAATTATTGGCGACCTGATACTGGGTGTAGATGATCCTAATTATTTTGGCATTTTTATGTTCTCAGTCTCCAGCAACTCCATGTGTTGTGGTCAGATGAGACCAAACTCAGTCTTGCTCAGTCATCAGCAAACTCAGTATAAAAAAATGAATACTAGGAAAAGGATCATAGATGCTTTGGGGCTGTTTTTGTGGCTGGTGGTCCGAGGGCTGGCGTGAAGATTGCCGACATTATGAATTCCACTCTCCTAACGTTTCAGTCACATGATTTTTCTGTCTCGGTCGCCATGTTTGGGACCGAATTTCTGACTTCGCCTCACACGTGGTGCGTCACATGGCTACATGGCACAGTTTTTGGATTTGAACCCTGATAAAAGCCTGTGGTCTAAATTCAGGAGCACAAACCTAAAAACATAAAGGTTTGAAATGTTGAAATACATGGAGTAGGATGTCCAGTTTTGTTTTGTTTTTTTTTTAATTTTTTGTCTTGTCTCTTTTATGTCATTTTGTTGTACTTAAAGGTACATTAGGTAGGATTTATCAAGTTTATTTCAAAGTTAGGTCTCTAACAGTTAAGTAGGCGGGGTTTGGCATTTGAATAATTTTCAATGCCCATTGTCAGGAAGCTCCACCCCCTGGAAATAGAGCATCTGTAAAATGACTGGCAGGAGCCCAATCCAAACACAATCCAGCATTCTGGACCAGAGGTCAGCTTTCCAAACACGATCTCTGACCTGCTTAATACACTTAATGCCCTGAGGCCATGGCTTAAACATTTATAACATCGTGTTCTACATATCTTCCAGGTTATTTTAAAAAATCTATCAGCTATTGCACCTTTCATATGATTTATCTGCTTCAGTCTTGTTGTGTGTTCTGTCCTGGCTAAAAGCATTTCATTATATATGTGTAATCATGACAAATATTAACTGGAGCTCCATTTTCCAGAAGCGTTGTCTTTCTTTCTTTCTTTTTTTGTTTTTTTTTTTTACCTTTGTAATATTTAGGATCCGTCTCCTGAAGAGATGCGACAGCAACAGCCATACTCTTGTCCAGTTTCTTGACCAGAGACACTGCGATGGAGCGCTGAGAGAGGTTTAGAGAATCTGAATGGGTCTGGGATTTCGTGGCTTCTTGTAACTGGGCTAAAGAGGGAAAAAAAAATCAGAAAATTCGAATCTCGTGCTGAGAAACATAAGGATCCATCATGGAGGTGGGATCGCAGAATGCAGCTTATTGCTCTGGATGTCAGTAAAGATGGCGTTATAAGGTGTTATAACACTGTTATGATATTTATGATCTGTTATAAGACAAGCTCAAGTTCAAGAGGAAAAAAGAGACTGCTGAGGGATCGACTGTACGTAAGCGATGGCTTGTTTCTCAGATGTACAACATCATATAACTAAATATAACTATAAACGGATAAAAAAGTATGATGGTTTGTTCTTTAATGAAGAAATTGATTTAAAAATATATAAATATATATTTGAATAAATATAAGCTCTGAATAAAATGGCTGTAGTAGCCTGTAAGAGGAATAAGACACTTCAGGACATGGTGTTAAAGGAAAATAATCAACTTATAGGTGCTAACAGTGCTAACACACTTCACGTCATCACGTTGTTTTCCTGTAAAAGCACATCAAGTGTTTTATTTCTTGAAAATTGGGCTGGCTTTGTGGGAACACCTGGCAACCCTAGTTAGAAGAAAATGATCAGAAAGTGCGAATGAGATTTTCTGTAACCTGGTTAAACTGCACCACTGCACTCGGTTCATGCAAACAAACAAACAAGCAAACAAACAAACAAATAAGATGCAGATATGTGCTGTGCAGCTCATTACAGTGCATATTTTTGGGATTTGTTCTAGTGTTGTCTTCTGCACTGTGCATGCTTTTGCTATTAAGTTCTATAAATAAGATTCCTGATTGATTGATTGATTGATTGATTGATTGAAGTGTGTTGAAGAGCTCACCTTGCAGGATGACATAACCAACGACACCGTCCAGATTCATGTTCCTGCTCTGCTGCTCAAAAAAATGCACTCCCTTAGACAAAATGTCCAAAATGTCATCTATAACCTCCGGGTGCGCAAAGCGCAGGCTCGCGACTATCAGGAGTGTCACGAGCGCGCGCATCCTTCCAAAAATCAATAATAATAATAATAATAATAATAATAATAATAATAATAATAATAATGCAGAAGCTCCGGATCCTGGGTGGTGTTTTTCTTTATTCCTGATAAGAGAGAGCAGAGTGCAGAATATCCCAGAGCCTGGAACTCCAGTCCGGAGTGTGCGCGAGGAAGTGAGTAGTGGGCGTGGCTAAGAGGCTATGAGTCACGTGGGTTAGGCAGACAAACGCAAATGTTTGGGTGGAGAAAAGGGGTGTGTCCGAAATCGAAAAATACTTTTTTACATTTCACATTTTCCCCTCAAAAAAACACCGCTTTTACACCGCTGCTCTACTGTTTCTCCAGGATTAAAGGTGCAGTAGTTCAGGGTGGACCTCTAGTGGTGAAGTAGGTAATATATATGGTGATGTGTGTGTGTGTGTGTGTGTGTGTGTGTGTGTACATGTGGGAAAGCAGAATGTGTACAAATAATTTCACATTTAAAAGTTACACAAAACAAGAATTTCCCCCTGTAAAGCTAAAGAAGGTATTTGTAATTCCTGATGATGGGCTAAAGAATTATTATTTTAATATATATAAATATTTATATCTTTTTGTTAGGTGTTTTGGGAGGCAGCACAAACCCAAAACATCGACAGGATACAAAACCAAAAATTATGGTTTAAAGAATTATTTTTTTTTTAAATCCATGATCATTGGAAAGATTTTTTTCATTAATTCCTGGACTAAAGAATTTTGAGTATGCATGATTATGAGCTAAAGAATGTTGATTACCTGGTGTAGGTGTATTACCTGGCGTAGGTGTGCTGGGAGGGGTGTAGGTGTATTACCTGGCGTAGGTGTGCTGGGAGGGGTGTAGGAGTATTACCTGGTGTAGGTGTGTTGGGAGGGGTGTAGGTGTATTACCTGGTGTAGGTGTGTTGGGAGGGGTGTAGGTGTATTACCTGGTGTAGGTGTGCTGGGAGGGGTGTAGGTGTATTACCTGGTGTAGGTGTGTTGGGAGGGGTGTAGGTGTAT
>CM074957.1:19655337-19681991 GCA_037577455.1 Pangasius macronema | reverse complement strand
ACCTGGTGTAGGTGTGCTGGGAGGGGTGTAGGTGTATTACCTGGTGTAGGTGTGTTGGGAGGGGTGTAGGTGTATTACCTGGTGTAGGTGTGTTGGGAGGCGGGGCCAAACCAAAACAGATACAAATAATTACCTCTAAACAGACTTTATTGCATTTGGACTTAAGGGATATTAATTAAATCATTATTTATATGAATGTATACTGTTTTATCTGAAGGTTTTATTTAAAAATAAATAAATAAGTAAAAGTGACACTGAAAATAGGGACCGCGGTGTCTTTAAATCCTCTGCCACGTCACTCCTGACGTCACAGGCAGGAACACAACAATGGCGGATGCCAATGCGGCGGTGCTGCTCGTGACAGTGTCGCTGGTGCTGCTGGGGCTCGTGGCCGGTCTGAGCTGGTCCTGGGCGCTGCTGCCGGTCGGCGTGGTCGTGTTCATCTTCATCCTGGCGCGCGGCCTGAAGTCACGCGACGAATTCGCGCACCTGAACGTGTGCGTGCTCGTGCTCGGGGACGTGGGACGCAGCCCGCGCATGCAGTATCACGCGCTGTCTCTCAGCAAGCACGGCTACAATGTCACCTTTATCGGCTTTCTCGGTAAAGAAAACGAAAGAAAGAAAGCTGCTTTTCCTTCTTTACTATGTAGCATGTCATTCAGAGTAAACCGTCCAGCGCACGCGCTCCTCTAGCAGTCCCGATTTTATGATTGTTTACTCATTAAAGGTGCGGTCTGTCTTTTTTTCAAGTGTTTCTACACCTTTAAGAAGATATGGTTATTCTCAGTATTGTCACCTCACGAGATTGCGTTAGAGCATGTCTCAGACTGTGTACTGTCACTATATTCGGACCCTGTGTACGCGACGATGTGGGTTTTTCTCAGAAATGACGACTTGCTGCATGGACCTGCGAACTTGATAGTCCTCGCTGCAGAACTAAAGGTCCAGGGGGCGGAGCTGGACCTAGTCCTGGTTCTGGTTCTGATCTAACTCATCCTAAAAGCCTAACCCCAGACCCACAACACACTTATCCAGAACTCTGTCCATGTAGGAGGAGCTAGATCAGGTTTGACTCCACCCCTAAGAGCCGTAGGGGAACCTGCTAGGATCTGGGACAATTTTAAAATCATGAAATTGTTACTTTTGGTGCATTTGCTATTTGTGATTTAAATGTAGTCTGAGGGTCATTTCTGCAGCGCTACAGATCTGTGCTTTGGCTCAGTTTAGCAGCCTGAATCTCCAAAAAAAAAGGTGCTGAAGCCCAAAACACATGGCATGTTTGGTTCACTTCCTGGAATCACAGAGTTCACTTAGAAATGTATTTAAAAAAAAAAAAAAAAAAGCATACAGTATAATCCAGTTTCATTTCCTTACTGTAAATCTCCTCTTGTGCAAAAAAAAAAAAAAAAAAAAAAAAAAAAAGGTGCCCAGTACACCATCTGAGACATAGAGCCAGGCCGGAAATAAGCTCCACCCCCAGCCGAAACAACTCCTCGGCTCTGCGATTTTTTTTTTCCTTAAAAAATACTAGGCTTGCGTAGTTTGAGGAGTGTCAAGTGTCAAAACACCTGCACCTTTAAACCCACCTGTTTTATCAGTATTATCACAAACCATGGATACAAAATATACTTTGATATTTGAGAATATATTTAGCGAGCAACCTACAAGCGTATCTGATCAGAGGACTCAGAAATAATACTGATTAAAGATGTAAATTCCACTGAGTCAAAAGGGACGGGATGACAGAAACGCAGAAAATGTAAAGAAAATATGCTGGATTTGCTAGTATTTCTTTCTAACATAACAACCACCTGACTGATGGACTGATGCTTTGTCTTTTCAGGTACTAAACCTCATCAAGACGTTCTCGAGGACGACCGGATCGACATCCTTCCCATTGTAGAGCATAAGGGCCTTCCATGTAATGACCGCTCCTGGGAATTTAACATAGCTTCATCTATTTAACATAAAATAGAACCCATTTAATTATTTATTTACTTACTTATTGATTTATTGCTTTCAGTCGGTCCTAAAATCCTCCGATACGTCACCAAGGTGATGGCGCAGTCCCTGCAGCTCCTTTACGTCTTGATGAAGCTGGATGATCAGGCGTATATTCTCCTACAGGTATTCACTTCTGATGCTGCGTCTGATGTTGTGTTGAAGGTTTCCGTCGCTTCACGTTTGCGTCTTCTGACCTAGAATCCTCCAGGACTGCCGAGCATCGCGGTGACGTGGCTGGCGAGTCGAATGATAGGAGCTCAGTTCGTGATCGACTGGCACAATTACGGTTACTCCATCATGGCGCTCAGTCACGGCGAGAAGCATCCCATCGTCAGGGTGGCAAAGTGGTACTGGAGACTCCTTACAGAACATTTCAACATAGCAACGATTTTCATTATAGTTTTACTTTTTTTTGTTGTTTTTTTTTGGCAGGTATGAGAAATTTTTCGGACATTTTGCCGATCACAACCTTTGCGTCACCGATGCGATGAGACGTGACCTTCAGAAGAACTGGAACATTCGGTAGGCGTATAACGTTAGTGCACTTCGCATGGCACAGCAGAACGAATATAAACAATCTACACTTCTATTGTTTACGCAAATTGGAAAAGCCCCACCCCTTCCCTTGGTAAACTAGTGCTACATGGTCTGCATTTGCATACTGAAACATGATTGGCTGTTACGTTTACTGATGCAATAATACTTTAATAATCTCCTACCATGAATTCAACACTTTCCCAGTTATATGTTCAGCGTAACAAAGTTCTAATAGGTATTTTTAATTGAAAAATAATTTAAAAAGCGTGAATAATATTTAATACAATTCTAACTTTAATGTGAATTAAATTGGAAAGACACTTTTAACTATACAAATGTTTCATTCTTGAAGTTTTTCCTAAAGTCCATAACTTGCTTTGTAAGATTAATCAGGTGTCACAATCTTGTGTGTTTTTTTCCCCAGTGCATCGACTTTATACGACAAGCCTCCTTCGATATTCCGAGAAACGCCTCTGAAGCTTCGCCATGAGCTCTTCATCCGCATGGCCAGCGCTTACCCACAGTTTAGACCATGGTGAGTTATTTAATACTTTTTACTTGTGGAACCTTTAAAGAGCCTGGACTCCTATTTTGAGTGAACATTTCCAGGAACTTATTAAACGCTACAGTCCTGTCAAGCCTTGGGGTGATCATGCTTTATTTGTGCTAGTTCTGAAAGCAAGGAGGACATGGAGCTGACTGCGTTTACAGAACGAAACACTAAAACTGGGGAGGTGACGTTTTCTGCTGGACGACCTGCTCTCCTGATCAGCAGCACCAGCTGGACCGGTCAGCTCTGGATTACAGTTATCTATACACTATTATATTAATATTATATATATAAAACACTAACAGTTTTATCCTCCTCAACAGAGGACGAAGATTTCTCGGTTCTTTTAAAGGCACTTGAAGGTTGGGGCTAATGTTCTTCATTTACTTTACCATCTTTCCTGCAAAAAAAATGTCATCCAATCTCAGCGACTTGTCCTCTTTCGACAGATTACGAAGGATTCGTCGAGGCAGGGGAACGTCTTCCATCACTAGTCTGCGCCATCACAGGTTTGTGCTCTCGATATGTACGAAGATGATGATTTTCAATGTAGAGTTTGTTCATTTTTTTTTTCCTGTTGTAACGCCAGGTAAAGGTCCTCAGAAGGAATATTATCAGAAGATCATCAGCTCTAAAGAGTTTCAGCACGTTAAGATCTGCACTCCGTGGATGGAAGCGGAGGATTATCCCGTTCTGCTGGGTGAGAGCACAGAGTCAGTGATTATACAGTTATCACCCACTCGGGCGTTGTACGAATATCAATTCTTACTAGTTAACCAGTATTTAAAAAAAAAAAGTATTTAAGTAGCTGTTTTTTATTATTAAAGCAAAAAAAATGCTGATAAACAATAGCAAAGAACACAGCCATGGTGGCTGTGGCTCAGCTGGAATAACTGATTCAGGAACTGCGAGTGCGCAGCATGGAAGTTCATGTCCATCAGCAGAGCCCTCCGTTTTCAATGCGATGTCTAGAGGAGCAACTAAGTGCTTTCACTGAAGTAAACAAGCCTAAATATAGATAGTTGCTAAATAATCTATTCACCAAAACAAGGTATTGTTTAAGATGACGCTGTTACGTCGGCAGTTCAATACTACGGCTACGACTTGGACAGCATCAGAGGGATGATTTCATTCACCATACTGGTGTAACTGACGAATGGTTGTCATATTTTTCCTTCTACTTTTTCATTGTGAAAGTCAGTGTTGAACATTATGCGTGAACGTCTACAAACATAGTGGGGCAATAGTTTCCCCTAGCAAAGCTGTTAGATATCTAACTACATAGCCAGGGCTAAGGTGGTTGTATCACTTCATTAAAAATATGAATTAGCTTGTAATTTAGCTACACTTCATTTCAACATTTTGAGCAAGTAGAAGAATAGTGCTGATATATATTATATAATGTTCATTTCAGTGATTTATTGATCAGAAGGTCATGAGTTCAAATCGCAGTCTGCACTGTTGAAACGGAGTTAACGTCCTGCTCGGTTAACAGGTTCGGCCGATCTCGGCGTCTGCTTGCACAAGTCCTCGAGTGGTCTGGACCTGCCGATGAAGGTCGTCGACATGTTCGGGTGTTGTCTTCCTGTCTGTGCGATACACTTCCAGTGGTGAGTTCTCCCACCAGTTTTCTCTACACAAACTCCTACAGTAGACTCCTGTTGGCAAACTGCTGGAATAAAACATTTTGGTGTGCTAACACACACCACATCGTTAATTATTTTCCCGACACAGAGGTTTTATTCCTACGTTCCTACCCAGCCTTCTCAACGTAATTTTTTTCCTTTGTGTGTCATTCTCAATCATCTTGACTGTGTGTTTGAAGTTTGGACGAGCTGGTGAAACACGAGGAGAACGGCCTGATCTTCCGAGACTCGGCCGAGCTGTCGAAGCAGCTGAAGGTGAAGGACGTGAGATTGCAAAAAAAAAAGTCAAACATTTTCAAGAAATATATATACAGCATTTTAACAGCGTGTGTTTGTGTCACATCTGTACAGATGCTGTTCTCGGACTTCCCTAACGACTGGGGGAAGCTGAGCGTCTTCCGGAGGAACCTCAGAGAGAGCGTGGAGCAACGCTGGGACGAAAACTGGGACCAAAACATCCTGCCGCTCTTTAAGGAACACTGTGACTGAGCAGGAGCAGAATTAATAACACTCATCATAATAATAGTAATAATAATAACAATAATATGATGAAAAAGAAGAAGTGGTGGAGGTTGCAGGGTAAATTCATACAGGGTAAACATTTACATCCTCTTTTTCTCTCATTCCAGCAATTCCATTGGACAAAACTTGAACATGAAGCAAAAAGCACACTTCGTGTAAATACGATGTAAATAAGCACTTTATTACATTTTGAATTCAGTCAGCAGCGTTGCACGTTGATGATTTCTATAGAAGAGACTCTGTCGTACGGGAAGACTTGCGTGACGGGATTCGTAACGATGACGTGTTTTAATCCAGCCTTTTCTGTACAAAAAAAAAAGAAGAAGAAGAAGAAGCCATCGCTGTTAATGTTAATGTTACTGATACTATCTTGATGAATGCCTGTCAGTGTTGTTCAATCATTATCGGTGTTACGTTGTGTTGTGTTGTGTTATGAAATGGATGAAATACTGACATTAAACTCACCCAGTTCCTTCTTGAAGGAGGTGTAGGTTCCTGGGTTGCGGATCGTCGAGGAGATGTAAACCTCCGGAGGCTTTTTCTGAATCGTTAAAAGTTTCGCTAGTAGTCTCACCAGACAGCTAACGATCTCAGGATCATACACCACGTCTGGATTTATTATTTTAAAAAGAAATATGATATGATACGATATAATCCAGATCAGATGAAGTACATATATTTATATTGTGTGTATTTTTTAAATGCACCTTCAAATTCGCATTCCCATTTTCCCTCATAAATCAACTTCATGGATGAAGGGATTAAAGAGAAGGTTTTAATTTGCACCTGCTGCTATGATGGTCTCCGCCCCAGTTCTCCTCAGCTCTTCTTCTCGTGCATGTTCCCAGTCCAGTTCCTCCACGCACACCGACACGCCGGTGCCGTCCTCCGCGTTTAAACCGTTGTGCAGGACGTTGTTCTGAAGTCTCTGCAGCACACTTTGATGGCAGTCGGTGAAAATGTATTTTTTGGGCTTGCAGGCGTGACACACTGCGACACCGGTGAGTCCTGCTCCACTGCCCAACTCCAGCACCGTCCTGAGGCAGAGTGGCACAGTAGCGCGATTATGTTACTGTAGATTAGTACAATAATCATCATTCTCGATTTTGCCATTAGTTCTAAGTCAGAGAGAGAGAGAGAGAGAGAGATCACAGGAATCCTAGGGTTAAAGAAAGAAAGATAGAAAGGACAGGGGAAAAAAGAACTAAAAGGGAAAAATGATGGACGTAGGGAAATATGACTGAACAGATGATGGGTAGATAGATATAATAATATAAATATAATATTGTATATTCACAAACACACACACACACAGTCTAATACTAGATAGGCTATAATATGAATAAATACGTAGATTTCACAGGAAAGAGTAAAAGAAAAGAAAGAATGATGGGAAAAAGTATGGTTTGGAAATTAGAACAGATGATGGAAGAAAGAAGGAATGAATGAATTGATGTAAGAAAAGAATATTGGACAGCATAGGTTTGAAGAAAGGGTGAAAAAGAAAAATAAGGCAGAATGAATGATGAATGTGTGTAGGGAAATAAGACGGAACAGATGGTGGGGAGAAGGTAAGAAAAAAAACTGGTATTTGTAGATAGTGGGGAAGGAAAGAGGCAGAGAGTGAAAGAAAGACTGAATGAACTGATGTTGGGTTAAAGGAAAGGAAGAATGTGAAGGGAATGAGCAATAGGAAAAAAAAAAGCAAGTGAGCATGAAAGTGCTACTGTATGTGTCTCAGAGACAGAGAGAGAGAGAGACGTACCTTCCAGTGAAGACGTGTGTGTTTTCCATCGCCCACCTCGCCAGGTAGAGAGCAGCCTCCCACGTGACGAGCCCAGTGGTGCCCCCTGAGATCATTGCTACGTTCTCTTCCAGACTCACCGGCTTTCCTGAAGGCTGAATGACAAATCATAACCTGAAAACTCGGGTTGTGATGTCATAACAACGTGAACTTTAAATATGGCTATACACTCGGTGTTTACTCAGAGGTAATCTCAATAAATGGAGAAGATTCAGGGGAAACCGTGAAATGCAATACACAGGTGCTATTGCGTTTCATCCGTGGCATGACTACAACGTGCTGCACTGAAAAGCAAAACCTTCACTGCGTTGCTCTTATAATCAGCAAGGGATTGTATGTGTGTGTGTTTATTTTTTAAGAATTAAACTGACTTCACATCAGAAATTAATGTTAATTACCCTCTGCATTGTGTTTCACTTTAATTAGTTTGTTGCAGCAGTGTCGCACTGAAATGCAATCACTGGCCAGTCACTGCTGTAATCTGTGAATAAGGAGCTATAAATAGTGTTCTATGATATGAACGATGATGACTCCTGGAAAGTGATGACTCCTGGAAAGTGATGACTCCTGGCCCTTCAGTTATAGCCACACCCCTGAGTACAGCGTAGGGCTGTGATTGGACAGTGGCTGCATTTCAGTGTGGCGCCTCAGCAACATACTGATGAAAGTGAAATGCAGCGCAATCCATACTTACTTACCAGGAAATATGTTTTGTAACACACTGCCTCCTCTCCAGCTCCCATGACTTCAG
Organism: Pangasius macronema; assembly: GCA_037577455.1. Classification (NCBI taxonomy): domain Eukaryota; kingdom Metazoa; phylum Chordata; class Actinopteri; order Siluriformes; family Pangasiidae; genus Pangasius; species Pangasius macronema. The sequence goes on along the minus strand of CM074957.1, from coordinate 19,674,177 downwards.
CTAGCGCCTCATACAGCTCATCCAACGGCTCGGACGCAGTCGACTCATGCTACAAAATAAAATATACCAAATTAATTATAACTTCTTTTTTTTTCAATTTTAAAACTCTTCCGTCGTAAAATAAAAGAGAGAACAAATGACTTACCCTTTTTATTAGTTCAGAGAGGAACAACCTCCTGTATTTCACTGACGGTGGGTTTTTACGACATACTGGATGAAGACACGTCTAAAAACAAACCAACCCAAAATGCTAGCGACTTTAAGTGACAGGTTTTGTGGATAAACTATAAAGCCATGCATTTATCTGTCAAAGATTACCTTTTTCAAAATGTCCAAAATTACTTCTGAGGGTGAGTTTTGGAGTTCAGTTTCTAAAGACTAAAACAGAACCATAGCTGGGTAATTTAAATATTTAAATATATTCAAAATAGTTTCGTGACGTGAAAAAGCTTAATTGGAGAAACGTAGTTAACATATTTACCTTCCATGGAAACGTGTGTAAACGACACATGGCGAAAAATGACAACTGGAAACGACAAGAAACTTCATGAACGGTCTTAATGCTCATTCTTCTTGTTTTTGAAACGTTGTATAATGTAATATTTTACGTTTTATTTTTTTTAAACACACACAGCCACAGTAATTTCAGCTTATAAACATTACACACAGAAACCACGCGTTATTTTGCTTCCTGGTATTCAGATAATCCCGCCTCCTGCGTTCGGATTGGTTAATATCGTTCCGCTTTCTGCGCCGTGATTGGATATAAAATATAGCAGACGCCATATTGGTCGCTCTAGTGAGTTAAAGTATGCGCCATATTGGAAAGGGCGAGATGCGATTGCAAGTCAATGCAAATCTATAGAAAGATGATATATAGAAAACGTTGTCTGTTTTGATTAAAACTCGTTTCAGGATTTGTTTTGTTTGAATTTTGATTTATTATAACAGAGCCATAAACTTCTGCATATCACACATGAGGTAAGTTTAACGATATCAAAATGCTGTCTATATTTTTGATTGAGGTCAAACTGCCAAAGTAATAGAATGTTGGGGAAATTTCTAATTGGACAGAAATGATCATAAATCAAGACTCTAAATTAGATCTATATGAAAAGTGAGGAAAAAAAAGTCACCTGCACTAAATTCCAAGGTCCAGTGGTCTGATCCTACTGCCAAAACCTTTACAGTTTATGTTGAAATTCATGAAAATCTGTGTTTTTCCCATTCCGGATAAAATGATTAAACAAAATCCAGATCAGTTATTCTAACAATTTCCTGTAATGACTAACATGATAGATGTCAGCAGATAGTTTAGTGTAAGTATTATGTTGTAAACCCATTCACACATCAAACCAATCATCTATTAATTAGCATTAATACTTTATATGCAGTTACATATTTTATAATTATTGTCAAAATCAGACTAATAGCATAGTATAGTGCAGTATAGTGTAGTATGGATTGTTGTAGTATAATGTAGTATATCACAATACAGAGTTATCACCATATATATTATATATATCACCATAGTGTAATATATTATACTCTGTAAAACATACGTAGGGTAATATGGAAGTGTAGTATTGTGTTGCAGAGATTGGATAACATGGTAGGGTAAAGCCCAACCACACCTGGAGTATAGTGCAGAATAGCACAGTATAGTGTGGTACAATTATTTCCAAGCACATCTGTCCTGTTTAAGCAGCAGATAATCTGATCATGTTATTTCTGTATATGCAAGTCATCTATTATTTTTATTATCATCATCATTGGAAAGTTATGGTATAGTAGTATTGTGTTGCATTGTATAGTTAAAGCCCAACCACACCGGTAGTGTTTAAAAAGCAGAGAATCTGACTATATTTGTTATTAGACTTGATGCTTTAAATGCACCTATATATTGTTTTGGCAAATTAGCATAGTATTTCATAGTATAGTATAGTATAATGTAGTATAGCATAATATAGTAGATATGTTATTGGTCAGTGTTATAAAAGTACTGACAGTGTTGACAATAATTTTAGAAATGTATATTGACAATTTATTGTACAGTCAATATCATATTGTCATATTACCCAGCCACATGAAGCTCCTATTTACATTTGTTTAGTATGAATGCTAAGTAACAAATGAATAAATCAAACATTCAGTAATTCCAATGTATAGAAACATCACAATGCAGACATATTGATATTTACATCCTATAATTACAGTCAGTTCATAATTACAATCAGTTCACCAACTCAATACAATACAGTGTAATCAATACAACCTGTGTTAATAAAAACAAGTTCGACAAACACATCAACCATTTTTCCTTCAGATTTCGAAGATTTAAACAATATCAGGTTGCCAAACCACATACTACTGTAGTAATCAGTTTGTCAAAACCACATTTCACTCACACTTCAAACAACATGGCGACAGACCGAACATCCCTGACATTAGGCACTAATATAGCGCAATAGTTTTCCTTATTTTCGCCATATTAAAACTAAATATGGGGGGTGCAAACTTTCGCACTCAGCCATATCAAACTATAATATAAGTGGCTTATCGTTTAGTAAGTTATCACACAGCGTGGTCCTGTTACATCTTTGAGACGCATCTTTGCACTCCAGTGTAAAGAATTATTCATTTTTTTTTTTTAATTATTAGTTATTATTGTATCAAAAGAGTCATTTTTTCATCTTCTGTCTTCGGCCAGAAAGATTCGCATCCAGCAGTGCTTGGGGTTTTTTCGTCCTGTAGGCAGGAGATTTGGGAATTCGAGGCCCTTTCACGCTGACGATGTGTGGGAGGAGAGGCGGGTCTCTTAAACAAAACCCCGCCTCCTCAGGGGCGTGGCCTCTCAGCAGCAGGCGCTCGGACTCCGCTGCTGTTACAGCAATCCAACCTGAGGCAGAGTTTAACACCTTCATTATTACGTGCGGACGTGTCCCAAACCACACACGTTATTCACTACACACACCAGTGAACTGTTCATACTGTTTTGTCATTAACGTATTGCAATGCATTGTGGGAATTTAACTTAGTGATTTAATGATTATTGTTTCTGCATAGTGTGTTAGTTATATGTTGTTATAGTGCAGTACCTGCTGAGGATAGTTTGATGTCCGTCACTGCTGTGTCCACTCCTCGGCCCTCCAGCTCAAAGTCTTGAGACACAAAAGCTGGAAACACTTTCATTCGTTCCTTTCCGCCTGTTGGCACCTAAACAGGAAATGGAGAAACAGTAAAAACTATCGAGCTACATCCCAAACAACATGTCAAGACAAAATTATTAATGATGAGAGAGGAAAAAAAAGAGAAAGGCTGGTGAAGGAATGACTGTTTGTAGCTGCTGTGACGCAAGTGATAACAAGAACAATCCATAACATTAAATCTAACTATAAATGGATAAAAAAATGTGACATATTGTCCTCTTCTAGCTGTAACTTACAGCGAGTAGCGTTTCCCCGGCGTGTTTCTGGTACGTAGAGTCGGCTTTGTCCAAACTAGTGATGTGGACGGGGATTTGAGAGGAAGCCACGACGGTAAACCAGCAAGGCTGATTTCCCTGGAGAAGACAGCATGGAGATTATAAGCACAAGTAATGGCGCTTTTGGTTCAAATCCAAATAAAGCAAAGAATCTCACTTCCAGATAATCGATCCGTGCCAGCGCTCCGAGGAACAACACCATCCCCGGGTTCAGTACAAATGTCCTGGGCGTGATGGCGTGCGTCGGCACCACAAGCTTCACTTCCTGTTCGTTCAGCAGGCTGAGAATCTGGTGATTAAACGACAGAATTGAAGCATTTTTCACACAAAGCGACGTTCAGCTCAATCACACTGTGATTTTACTCACATCACGTTCTTTCATGATGCCCGGCGTGTCGTAGAACCAGTGAGCATCTTTAATTTCGTTGTATGTAAATTCAGCCTCGAGGTCGTCCTTAGAGCTCGGTCTGGCCACGTTGTCTTCATTCAGGTCCTCTCCGAAGCTGAGGCTGTCTGGGTCGAACTCCACCAGGTCTTTTCTAGAAGACTGCATCCGGAAGGTTCTCCCAATACGGCCTGTGATCAAGGAAACACAACTTTCATCTCGTTACTGCTTTTCTTTTTGCTTATAAGATTATGAGTGTGTTGTAAACCTGAAAACCACTTTGTTGTTACGCATAATCGATCATCATGTTCTACCAAAACCATTTCCTGCTCCAGCTTCAGCTCACCGATCAAGTAGCCCTGTTTACGGAAATGTTGGATTCTCCTGAGCTCTTCAGGATCGAGATCGTCCTCCGTCTCTTGAGCCGCCAGTCGCAGTCGCTCCGCACGTCTGAACAGCCGATACGGCGTCGGGTTGATGATGGGGAATTTCAGGAGGTTCAGCGTTGTCCCTAAAAAAAAAAAAAAGAAAGTATGTCTCTCTTCATTTAAACATTTCGCAAATCTACAGTCATCTTTTATTCTAAAATCACTGTCCTTCATCCTTATGCCAACTTTAAACACAGATAAATACATCATCACATCAATTTATTAACAGCTATTCATAACAGCTTTGAAAACAATATGTACAATTTATTTATCAAATTAATATAATTTAATTATTAGATTTTTTAGGTATGTTTTCTACAAACCTATCCATTGCCACAGCTAGCTGTGCTACAATGTCAGAATTTCTGTCAAATCCATGTTTATTAATGTTCATAATCTTCACTTTTAGTGCTAGCCAGCTACACGAGCTAACAAAATTTCTGACATTTTTTTTAAACTAATATTCACAAATGCTACTTAATTTTACTCCTAGTCAGTTAGCTAAAATGAGGTAAACTGTAGTGGTGTTTCTGACAGGATTGTAAGAATCTTCACTGAGCCACTAGCCAGCTAGCTAACCTAAGCTAACTTGATAAGATTGATCGAAATCAAATAATATTTAATATTACACTTAGCCAGTTAGGTAATATCAAGTAAACTGGTAGTGTTTCTGACAGGAATTTTCAGTCTTGCTCTGTATAATTTGAGGATTTTTAGGTCATATTAAAAAATGATAAAGAATCTTTACAACTAATGCTAACCTGTTAGCTAACATGAGGTAAACTGGTGATGTTTATGACAGGAATGTTCAGCCATGTTCATACATTTTCATAATCTTCACTGCTCATAATCTACAGCTAGTTAACTTTAGCTAACTTGATAGGATTTTTAAATTACATTCATAAATGTTGTTAATCTTTACTGCCAATTTTAGCCAGTTAGGTACCATGAGGTAAACTTGTGGTATTTCTGACAGGAATTTTCAGTCATATTCATACATATTTATATCCTCACTGCTAAGCTAACATGATAGGATTTCTAAAAAAAAATTAATATCCTTCACCATAATGGGAGTTTGATGGCAAACATAATCTTGACACTAACATGATAGGATATTCTGATTCTTGTTGAATCGACTCGCATATATGAGCCGTTCATCTACCCAAAGAGTGCAAAAGTGTCCTCTGACGCCATGTTTATATCCATTATATCTATAATTTATTTTAAAAATTCTCACAAACTTGTCCAATTTAGAACAAAATGGCAGTGAGCCATTTGGGAGCTGAAAGAGTCGACTCTTACTGGTGAGGTGAGTCAAATGAGCTGATTCACTCAAGAGATAGAGTCCTTCTCATTCATTCAGTTAGCCAAATACAATCGGTATTTTTTTCCCCCAGGATTGGTTATTTTGCTCTTCAATACAACCTCAATATCAATGATTCATGTCTTACCAGGCCATGGTGATATTGTGGCTTTATGAATCACATCAGATGCTCTGGATTTGCAGTAATCAGACTCCAGAAGAGTGTTAAACAGAGTGGACTTGCCAGCATTGGCAGTACCAACCAAATACACATCGCCTTTATACTTCCAGGATGCCTGGAGCTTTGTTATCAGGTTCTCGATCCCGTATCCTGTTTTGGCACTGATCAGATGAACATCTTTGGAATCTCGGGTGGGAATTCCAGCATCAGTGCAATGCTGGGCCAACTGCCTCCTGATCCTCTGCAGGTAATTCTTGGAATCTCCAGGCAGCAGGTCTACTTTATTCCCTAAAATAATGATGTGCTTGTTTTTGCCAACCAGCTGTGGCAGGTCAGGTACAATGGAGTCCGGAAGATCTAGGAGATCCACAATGAGCAGCACCAAAGCTGTCTCAGATTTAATTCTACTCACAATTTTCCTGTACTCTTCCTTTGACATGGTGACGCTCAAAGCCTTCTGGTGGTGTGTGAGCAGAAAACAGCGCTGACATATCGCCTTCTTGAGTTTGTCTTCTTCTATTAATTGCTTATATTTCTCACTAGGAAGGTAACCAGGAACTTCAGGAGCCATGCAGTGCATTAAAGCACCACAGCCTGAGCAGGAGACGTCGCTGATCGGCATCTCAGCATCCGGACTTCCGTAGATCTTCTGCTCCTGCTTCGTCGTCTTCTTCCTGGAGCGTTCCAGTGGAAACCCAACATCATGGAATTCGATACAATCCTCCAGGTCCATGTTAAGATCTCCAACATCTTTTAACGAGCTCATCTGCAGCTCCAGAGCTTTTTGCTGCAGTTCTGTTACAGTCTTTCTAGGTGGCTTGTCCTCTTTTGCTCTCATGGAGTCTGTGATCTGAAGCTGTTCAGGTAAAGGATCTTCTTCATGGTCCATGGGTTCACAGTAGTCCAGGAAGACAAATTCTTCCTCCTTGTCAGGTTCAACAGATGAGTAGGTCTCTGATGTTGCTTTACGCCTGCTTTGTGATTTCTCCTCAGTGCTGTGAAATCTTAAAGCCCCATTCATGGATGCCCAGTTCTTAGAAATCCAAACATTTTCCTGCTTCTTTTTGGACACCAGGTCAAAGTAAAGTGAGGACTGAGATAAATGTCTCCATTCTAAGCCTCTATACTGTTGATCTCTCGTCATTAAAACACACTTTAAACGCCTAGAAGCAGGAAACCTGAATACGGACACTTGTAATAACCTAAACATGGTTTTAGAAATCCGCTATAACTTCTATAAACATTTACAACCTTGAAAAACTTCAATACACGTGAAACAACCGACTGTTTTTTTCTCTGTCGCAGGAAAATTACGTCACAGGAGGGCGTTATTAAAAAAAGCCCTTTTTTTCGTCGTGACAAACTATAAAAGATAAAAATGTAAACAAATTAAAGCAAAACATCGAGTATCACTCTAAAAATATTTTAGAGTATTAGGTTTTTTTTAATATATATACATCTTTTACTGTCAGTTTTCTAATTTTTTTGGTCGTTTTCAAATACCTCACTTGTTGTAATGCACTAAATAGTGTATAATATCCATTTACCTTAACCCTTAATAGTGCACTTGTATAGGGTGTGTGTAGTTGTTTTGAATTCACCCAAACTGTTTTTTTATTTATTTAAATAATTAACTTACAAAAGCTATAAATAGCCAAAAAGGAATAAGGATGGCAGAAATACAACTTGTAAACAAATAAAGAAAAATGTTGGACGTTTGGGGGACAAAGTTAGGGAGGCCAGATTAAGATGGTTTGGACATGTTCAGAGGAGGGAGAGTGAGTATATTGGTAGGAGAATGTTGGACATGGAAGAAGAAACAAATAAAGAAAACAAGCCTAATTACATAAAAGTGACATTCATAATAACGTTTCATAATAACACTTCGTAATAGGTTTTTAGGGCTTTCTTGTAATTTGCTAATATAAAGTGTTAATTAGTGAGGCAAACTCTATTAAGAAAATAATGAAATATTAAAATATTAAATACATGTATAATTGACTGAATTCGGTCAAAGTTCCGGCCTATGATGCGAATCCCGGAAGTGGCGTATATCTTATGCGCCACATACGCCGTCCGCGTAGTGCAGTGAAGTTTCTAAATAGAGCGCGTTTTAAGCGCTGAGACGTCGCTGCAGCTCTCATTCTTCATATTTATTTATTTTTAACAAGGATTACAACGCCGAAACACGATGTATGACCAAGACGAAGGTGTGTTTATAACAATATATTGATATCGTTTGTGGGTTTTATTTTATATAATGTATTTCAGAACAAAACACCAGTTAGTAATGGTGCGTTAACACAGTGTATTTTTTCTTCCCTAGCTAACAATATAGCTCTTATTTTAATTTTCCAACCGTTTCCGTGCAAGGCCCGCCTCCTACACTACGATTGGCTAGAACGGTCCAAAAATTCTGCGTGACGATTGGATAATGGTTTCACTGTCCAATCAGTGAGTCATTCTTTGTAGGTGTAGCCAATCATCATTAAGGGGGCGGAATCAGTCGGAATACGGGTGCTTACAGGAAAATAACGCTAGCTAGCCCGTGATTTAAGTTGAGCGGAATTAGCATTAACGTTTATTGAATTAGTTACAACTTTGCACAGTTTTGTAGATATTAAAACGAAGTTTCGACATTATGTTGTTCTGTTTTCTTTTGCGTTTCACTTCTGTATATTTTCGCGATATTGGTTAGCATTTAGTGTAATATACAGGTAAATACTAATAACTGTTCTGTTGTGGATAGATGAACACTACGCAGAGTGTGGAATAAAGGCATGTGTAGCATATGTAGTGCACTTTATAGTGAATAGCGAGTCATTTAGGATACAGGCTTTGTGTTTACTTGTACTGGCTCATGTTTTAGGCACCAGTTAGTTATTTTGACGGTTTTCTTTCAGCCTGTGAGCAGAAATAGAGCTCTCGTTCTTATTCCATGCTGTTATTTTTATTCTCTTGCTACAGATATCCAGTATGATGAAGATGATGATGAGATCACTCCTGACCTGTGGCAGGAAGCCTGCTGGATTGTTATCAGGTCATTCTTCCTAGCTAACATCAGAGTTTCGAGGATGACGTTGATCTCGTACTGTACCGCTCTGTCGCGTGGAAAAGTGCTCTTACTAATGTTGTTGTTGTTTTTTTTATAAACCCCAGTTCCTACTTCGATGAGAAAGGGTTGGTGCGCCAACAGCTGGACTCATTCGACGAGTTCATTCAGATGTCCGTCCAGAGGATCGTGGAGGACGCGCCGCCTATCGACCTGCAGGCTGAGGCGCAGCACACATCCGGAGAGGTGGAGGAACCGGTGAGTTCTCTCTCTCTCTCTCTCACACACACACACACACTCTCTCTCTCTCTCTCACACACACACACACACACACACACACACACACATTTCTACTGTAAAGGAAACAGCACCCTTTTCTTAGTGCTTAATAAATCTTTGTGTTTTCTCTCTGTAGCCTCGGTACCTGCTGAAGTTCGAGCAGATCTACCTGTCCAAGCCGACTCACTGGGAAAGAGACGGCGCCCCGTCACCCATGATGCCCAACGAAGCACGACTCCGAAACCTCACGTGAGTGTAGCTGTGTGACACACGGACAGAAATTAAGCTGCTGTGTGAAAACAGGACAGTATGATGGTGATAGAAATTCTTTACATTTCTCTCGCCGTTTGAGTCTCTCGGGGTGTGTTTCGACTGAAAACGGACGTTTGGGATGATCTTTAGAGTCATCGTCATGCACAAATTTTGTACTAGTTTATCAGCCAGTTCATGTGTGTGATGAGTTTAGAGGCCACGTCCCCTTCATTTTGACTGACAAGAACAAAGCGGTGAAAATAATTCATCTCCAAATAACAAGGAGAGAAAAGATATTTATTTAAGAACGTTTCTTAAAAACATGGACATGTTTGCAGCCCTGATTAACATTGAAGTGTGTGTGTGTGTGTGTGTGTGTGTGTGTGTTTAGGTACTCAGCTCCTCTGTACGTGGACATCACCAAGACCATCATAAAGGAGGGAGAGGAGCAGCAGCAGACGCAGCACCAGAAAACCTTCATCGGCAAAATTCCCATCATGCTCCGGTCCACCTACTGCCTGCTGAGCGGCCTGACGGACCGTGACCTGTGTGAGCTGAACGAGTGTCCTCTCGACCCGGGCGGCTACTTCATCATCAACGGCTCTGAGAAGGTCAGGAGGTTTCTCTGGTGTAGGAAACATGTAGTGTGTACACAGAAACAGTGCGTCACTGTGTGTGTGTGTGTGTGTGTGCGTTCCAGGTGCTGATCGCTCAGGAGAAAATGGCCACGAATACAGTGTACGTGTTCGCCAAGAAGGACTCGAAGTACGCCTACACCGCCGAGTGCAGGTCCTGTCTGGAGAACTCCTCCAGACCCACCAGCACCATCTGGGTCAGCATGATGGCCAGAGGAGGACAGGTACCGTCATCGCACACTCCACTCAATTAACATAGTGTCCTTCAGGTGTCGCGGCCATTACACTTCCTGTCTCCGTTCCTAGGGAGTGAAGAAGAGCGCGATCGGTCAGAGGATCGTCTCCACCTTGCCGTACATCAGGCAGGAAGTTCCCATCATCATCGTATTCCGAGCGCTGGGCTTCGTGTCCGACAGAGACATCCTGGAACACATCATCTACGACTTCGATGATCCTGAGATGATGGAGATGGTAAAACCTGCGTCTTAAAGCTTAGAGCTTCTGAGAAAGGGCAAAGGGTGCACGTCACTGTTAATACCTCAGCGATTTATCGTTAGAGTTAATGTTGTGGAACATCTGTCAGACGAGTTAGTTTCTGTTCTCACCTACGTTATAGCTATGATCAACAGTCGTTCCTTCACCACCCTCTCTCTCTCTCTCACTCTCTCTCTCTCTCTCTCTCTCTCTCTCTTTTTTTAAATAATACAGGTGAAGCCGTCTCTGGACGAGGCGTTCGTGATCCAGGAGCAGAACGTGGCTCTGAACTTCATCGGGTCCAGAGGGGCCAAACCCGGAGTCACTAAAGAGCGGAGGATCAAATACGCCAAGGAGGTTCTGCAGAAGGAGGTGCTGCCTCACGTCGGCGTGTCCGACTTCTGCGAGACCAAGAAGGCGTACTTTTTAGGGTAAGATTATTTCCGAATGAAAAAAAAGACGTGACGTTCATCTTAAATCTTGTTTATGGTTCTGTGTTGCGTTTTACTACCAGGTTTAGAAATGAGCTCGATGACTGGAAACCTTTATAGATAATACAAATTCTTGCATTTATTTATGCACAGGTATTTATTTATTTGAATAATTATTATTAACAATAATAATAATAATAATAATACAGTCTTGCTTGAATGCGCTGGCTGTTGGTCAGTTCTGAGATTAGAACTCACAACCGTCTGGACACGTAATGCTTCGAAACATTAGACCCCGTTGTTTTTTTGTCTTTCTCTCTCAGTTATATGGTGCACAGGCTCCTGCTGGCGGCTCTGGGCAGAAGAGAGCTGGACGACAGGGATCACTACGGCAACAAGAGGCTGGACCTGGCCGGGCCACTACTGGCGTTCCTCTTCCGAGGGTGAGAACATTGGCTCTCAGTCTGTCTTCTCATCTCTGTTTGGTGTTGTACCCGGTTATTAAAACACACACACTATGCCAACGCACCACGACAGAATGTTTAAGAACCTGCTGAAGGAGATCAGGATCTACGCTCAGAAGTTCATCGACCGAGGGAAAGACTTCAACCTGGAGCTGGCCATCAAAACGCGCATCATCTCCGACGGCCTGAAGTATTCGCTGGCCACGGGGAACTGGGGCGACGTCAAAAAAGCCCATCAGGCTCGAGCCGGGGTGTCTCAGGTGATCATCCTGGCACATCAATTTATAATCGATAAATCATTAATAATTGGGATTTTTAATATCCCATATGAAATCAAATCATGAGCCTCAAGCTTTTATTTATTTATTTATTTATTTATTTAAATCGCAATCTTATTAATGTTATAGTTGTAGATACTTTTATAATATTATTGTTAAGGATTATTAATATCGGGTAACGTGACAAAAATATATCATCATGACACTTTCATGATTGTAAAAATATTTTTTCATTTTAATTTATTTCTTTTATTTTAGTTATTTAATGTTTGTAAAAATCCATTTATGTTTAATTTTACATAAAAAAATATTTTAAAAAATTCTTTTTTAAAAAAATTTAAAAGATTAAGTATAAAATTTTAAGTAGCTTCCAGTCAGGTTGTATTTATTTAAAAAAAAAAAAAATCATGTAGTAAAAATATATTACGATATCTCAGAACGAACTATCGTGAAAAGTGAAAAGTGAAAAGTGATGTCATTTATCACGATATATCATGTTGTCATATTGCCCAGGAACTTTAGTGGAAGTTTATCGACTGTCTCCTCTGCTCTTGCATCTCTTCAGGTGTTGAACAGACTGACGTTCGCCTCAACGCTTTCTCACCTCCGGCGTGTGAACTCTCCCATCGGCCGAGACGGAAAACTGGCAAAGCCGAGGCAGCTCCATAACACCCTGTGGGGTATGGTGTGTCCCGCCGAGACGCCCGAGGTACTAATGAGCAACTTAATTCAATTCTTAGGAAAAACCAAAATGGAAGACAGAAATCCGACACATAATTCTGGCCAAAGTGGAGAGTTTTGAGATTCCCTACAGTGAGTGTTTGTGTGTACAGGGCCATGCTGTAGGTCTGGTGAAGAACTTGGCACTGATGGCGTACATCTCCGTCGGTTCTCAGCCATCCCCCATCCTGGAGTTCTTGGAAGAGTGGAGCATGGAGAACTTAGAGGAGATCTCACCTGCTGCTATTGCAGAGTCAGTTTCCCAAGATTGCTTTCCCAAGCAATATGAGTGTGTTGGTGTCATTGTGTGACTAATTTGTTGACCCCCCCCCTCTCTCACCTCTCGTGTCTAGTGCTACGAAGATCTTTGTGAACGGCTGCTGGGTGGGGATCCACAAAGACCCTGAGCAGCTGATGAACACTCTGCGGAAGCTCAGGAGGCAGATGGACATCATTGTGTCTGAGGTAAAATGAAGGAAATTTTGGAACTTTAACAAAAAAAACATCTCGGAAAAGCTACCTAGCTCACAAGCTTCCTCCACTCAGGTGTCGATGATCCGTGACATCCGAGAGCGAGAGATCCGGATCTACACTGACGCCGGGCGGATCTGTCGCCCGCTGCTCATTGTGGAGAAGCAGAAGCTCCTGCTGAAGAGACGCCACATCGATCAGCTCAAAGAGCGAGAGTACAACAACTACAGGTACACAGCCGTCCGTGGTGCAACATGGCCGCCAACATGCGTACCGTATTTGTCGAGGACGAGACCATAGTTCTGGTCTACATCCTACATCCTTATAGCGGTGGCTTTATTCAGTTCCTTTGTGTGTGTGTGTGTGTGTGTGTGTGTGTAGCTGGCAGGACCTGGTGGCGAGCGGCGTAGTGGAGTACATCGATACTCTGGAGGAGGAGACAGTGATGTTGGCCATGACTCCGGATGACCTCCAGGAGAAGGGCGTGGCCTACTGCTCCACCTACACACACTGTGAAATCCATCCATCCATGATCCTGGGAGTGTGTGCATCCATCATTCCTTTCCCTGATCACAATCAGGTACACACACGTGCATTTTCTCTCTCTCTCTCTCACTCACACACACACACACAAACACACACACACACACTTGCCATCATATTTCTTAATTGTAGCAACAAACACAGACACATAATATACAGTCATGTTAGAGTAATCATGCTGTGTGTGTGTCCAGTCTCCCAGGAACACCTACCAGTCTGCTATGGGGAAGCAGGCTATGGGTGTGTACATCACCAACTTCCACGTGCGTATGGACACTCTGGCTCACGTGCTGTATTACCCACAGAAGCCTCTGGTCACTACACGCTCCATGGAGTACCTGCGCTTCAGAGAGCTGCCAGCAGGTGACGCCACACGCCGATCACACGCCGATCAGAGTAGTTTGTGTAGCTTTGTTTTAACTTGCGTACATTTTTATTCTTTATCATAAGTGTATCAGCATCATCAGGCACTCTTCCTGTATCACATCCCATCGAAGTCTGTTTTGATGAGTTCTTACAGGATTTGTCACCTATTTTCACATCATATACGTATCATAAAGCGCTATCCGTCGTCTTCTGCATACACAGGCCCACAGACACCCACGATTGGCTAGTGTCGCTGTGATTGACAGGGAAAGAGTGTGTGCGCCTCCCATCCAGAGAACATGTACAGTGTCTGTCGCGCGTAGTTGTTATAGCGAATATTAAAATGAGTTTTCTCTTTTAGGCATCAATTCTATCGTGGCCATCGCATCGTACACGGGTTACAATCAGGAGGACTCCGTCATCATGAACCGTTCTGCCGTGGACCGAGGCTTCTTCAGGTGCCTCTTTCTTCCTTTCCTTGTGTACTTAACGCACGATAGGTAGAAAGTCACGTGCAAACGTGTCTAATTCACTCCAGAAAAGAGAGAAGACGGTGAATAAGTAAATGTGTTCTGGTTTTAGGTCAGTGTTCTACCGCTCTTACAAAGAGCAGGAGTCAAAGAAAGGCTTCGACCAGGAGGAGATTTTTGAGAAACCGAAACGTGAAGAGTGTCAAGGTGAGTCACGGATTAAAGGCGGATTACGGAAGAACGTCAGTTGTTAAGCTAATTTTTGTCCAAAAGACAGTGAATATATATCATCATGACATTGATGTCATCATCATCTTATTATTTTGTTCACAGCTAGCTATATGATAGCTATAAACTAACATGTAAACTCTCTGTCTCTGTCAGGAATGCGTCATGCCATCTACGATAAGCTGGACGATGATGGCCTGATAGCGCCGGGCGTCCGCGTGTCCGGAGAGGACGTGATTATCGGAAAGACGGTCACCCTACCCGAAAACGACGACGAGCTCGACAGCACGAACCGGCGCTACACGAAGAGAGATTGCAGCACGTTCCTGCGCACCAGCGAGACCGGCATCGTCGACCAGGTCATGGTGACGCTCAACCAGGAGGGCTACAAGTTCTGCAAGATCCGGGTGGGTGCGGCCTTCCCGCTGGCGACGCAGAAACAAAATCTCAGCTGCGAATCCGTGATCATTTGTCTGTTGTTTGTTTCGTGCAGGTGCGCTCGGTTCGAATCCCTCAGATTGGAGACAAGTTCGCCAGTCGACACGGACAGAAAGGAACCTGTGGGATTCAGTACAGGCAGGAGGTGAGGACGCCGTGTCCCTCTGCGCTCACTGTCCGTTAGAGACAGCGGGGAATTAGACACCACGCTGCACCAGCTGAGAATGACCAGATTTTTAATCATGTTTTTCATTCTTTTGTGGTTTTTATATGTACATATGTATATATTTAGGCCCTCTGCTTTTATAGTGAAGCGACTTATGTTATAATTTGCACGAACCTAATGATTCATCAGCTTATTAAAAAAAAATAATAATAATCTACATCCAGTCAATAGATAAAGTTGTCATGTAAGTCTTGAAGTGTCCTGGCTCACAGAACCAAGTGGAGAAATGATCGGAATTATTATATTTATAAAATATATAATGAATGTATAATATTTTATAATTTATATAAAATACATAATGAATGACTCGGAAAAATTAATGGTCAGATGAGGAAACAGTGCAGGAAAAAGGATGGAATGTTTTAAAAACTGATTATTAATCATTCTTTAATTCATTCAAATTAATTTTTTTTTATTTAAAAAATTATTTTTTGTATTAATTAATTTTATTTTTTTATTTACTATTTAAATAGGAGTGAGTTATTTGTACTTTTTTTATCCATTTGTATAAATTAACCCTCTACTGCATGAATTATTTATTTATTTTTTATGGATTTTTATTATTTGAATTAGTTCAAGAAATAAAAATATATTTCAAAATTAAAAAAAAAATTAGGGGGTTGTTTGTAAATTGTTGCCATATGGCAACAATGTGCAGTAAAGGGTTAAGCTACCTGTATTTTTATAGTAATTTTTATTTTATTTATTTATTTTTTTTATATTTTGTTTTCTCCCAAAAATATTAAGGCAGCTTTTACAGCAAATTATATACGTATATATATTTTATCGTTTTTCCCAACTTTCTCAAAGCAGATAGAACTGATGCAGTGCATCCTGTAACCTGGGAAACAGAGAATTATTGTATAATTTAGACCAAAATTATGAACCTCAAGATTTTTAAGGAAAGACTGGATATTTAATGAACGGGAGACTTACAGTGAAGGTTCAGTCCCAGTGTCTGACTGCTTCTAAGACCTCACATGATCAGCGTAGGTTTTTAAGACTTGTGTTAATGCAGGTTTATGAAGTGTACTAGTACTGGTCTGTCTGTGCAGGACATGCCATTCACATGTGAAGGAATTACCCCTGACATCATCATCAACCCCCACGCTATCCCGTCCAGAATGACAGTCGGTCACTTGATCGAGTGTCTGCAGGGGAAGGTATACACACATTCACACGCTGACACGTTCCCAACGCCGAATAACGCATTAGACCTGTATTTGTTAGCTCACCTGGTTTGTTTTACGCCAGGTTTCTGCGAATAAAGGGGAGATCGGTGATGCCACGCCATTCAACGACGCTGTGAACGTGCAGAAAGTGTCCAACCTGCTGTCTGAGTACGGATACCACCTCAGAGGAAACGAGGTAGGAAGTACATGATGTCTGATCTTATAAATAGTATCAAATAATGTCTATGACTATGACAAAGAGACACACGTCATTTTGTTGCACTAGCATATTTACAACAAGGCCACGTGTGAGCATTTTAATGCGGCTGCTGGAAGGTGCACTATCGTGTGTGTGTTATTGTCTCGAGAGGTTTCTTGTTCAGCACACCACGCTGTCTTCTCTCGGGTCCTGTAGGTGCTGTATAACGGTTTCACGGGTCGGAAGCTGACCTCTCAGATCTTCCTCGGCCCCACTTACTACCAGCGCCTGAAACACATGGTGGACGATAAGATCCACTCGAGGGCACGAGGTCCCGTCCAGATCCTCAACAGGCAGCCTATGGAGGGCAGATCACGGTGAGACACTGCGTGCATCAACTCGTAACTATACACACTCCTCAACGTGTAGGCACTGAGATATGGAGGCGGATCGAAATAAACTAGAGATTTTATTAAAAGTGTGTCTTTTTAGTACGTCGGATGCACTTACACAGACGTTACGGAATAAATAGTGTATTATACTAAATTGTTTGGTATTGGAAATGTGTGTGTGTGTGTGTGGTACAGAGACGGAGGTCTGCGTTTCGGAGAGATGGAGCGAGATTGTCAGATCGCTCACGGCGCAGCTCAGTTCCTGAGGGAGCGCCTGTTCGAGGCGTCGGATCCCTACCAGGTGCACGTGTGTAAC
This sequence comes from Pangasius macronema, assembly GCA_037577455.1. Lineage (NCBI taxonomy): Eukaryota > Metazoa > Chordata > Actinopteri > Siluriformes > Pangasiidae > Pangasius > Pangasius macronema. The sequence goes on along the minus strand of CM074957.1, from coordinate 19,656,990 downwards.
CTGTGCGGCCTCATGGCCATCGCCAACACGCGCACACACACCTACGAGTGCAGGGGCTGCCGCAACAAGACTCAGGTAGGAGCCTTTACACGTTTACACTTTTATATTCCGTCATTCTATGTCTCGTCCTCCTCCTACGCTCCGTCACTCAGCACTCGTACCGGCGTATAACCTCCTCTTGTCTCGGCGTCTTAGATCTCGCTGGTGCGGCTGCCGTACGCCTGCAAGCTTCTCTTCCAGGAGCTCATGTCTATGAGCATCGCCCCACGCATGATGACCACCTAAACACCGCACCACTGAATCATGGGAAACGGGGAAATCCAGATCCAGTGCTTTTTTTTCCGATCAGAAATGCAAGCGCGTTCTGCCGAGGCGTGATAAGTGTACTTGCAGTAATTTTGTCGTTCTCGCTTCATAAGCAAAATGATTGTTTTTTTTTGTAAAATGTAGAATGAAATAAAGCTCTTTTCTTTGTTTTGTGTTTTTTGTTGCTCGTTAATTTGTTTTTCTATGCAAGAACATTGCTGCTCCATAAGAAAAAAATCCCCATCAGCATCTTTTTACTATGAGGAAAACATCTTGGCATTGTGAGAAATGAAAATCTACTTCCTCTTGCATTGCCCCCGGCAGCAATCTGAGAGATTTAGGTGAAAAATAAATGGTTCTGGACAATACAGTTAAACAATAACATTAAACATACTCGGTGAATTTGCCAGGGAGAGGAGGATGTCTAGTGCAGCTCTACGGATCGGTAAAGTGTGCCGGATTAGTGTAGATATATTCTGAAACCGTTCCAGGTAAGAATGGCACTTTTGGTTCTTTATCTCAGGAAGAACATGTTAGCCATGGATGGATTCAATCAGATATCCCGAAGCCCTGAAAACGGATCTTTCAGTCTTCGGAAGTTAGGAAACACGGGTCTAATTAAATTATGAGCCGAGCATGAGTAATGCGTGGAATGTTATTTAGTGTCTTAAAGATGTTTGTCTTTGATTTTAGGAAAGGCACAAAGCAAGTGTTTTTTATTAGGTTATACATTTGGGAGCCCAGAAGACATTTAAGGACTTGATTAAAACTTGGAATGGTGAATGTAAAGCGGTTGATGGAGTTGGATTTCGCATAGATCGTGATTATTTCTGATAAAATGTGTAATCATCAGGGATGTATTTAAGATGATTAAATAAGAATGCTATATATAATAAGAGGAAATATTGGAATATTAAGGTCTAATAGGAATATTGATATATTGACATATTGTATTAAAGGGTGCTAAAAGGTGATATCTGACCTCTCGTGGTATACACCTGGAAAAAAGGATGCTAACTTGGGTGATATTGTTTAGGTTCTCAAAGTGGGGTTCGGGAAGCACAGCCAGGGGGTCTGTGGTATTTGCTTTCCTTGTTGTGGTAATGAAAATCAAACCCACTCTTATCAAAGTTTTACCTATAAATTAAGACCTTAAATATTAATTTTTTAATAAATGTTAGTTCTATAGGTAGAAAAGAAAGCTTATCTGGCTCCACGGAAGTTAAGTAATATACAGTCGTGGCCAAAAGTTTTGAGAATGACACAAATCTTAGTTTTCACAAAGTTTGCTGCTAAACTGCTTTTAGATCTTTGTTTCAGTTGTTTCTGTGATGTACTGAAATATAA
>CM074957.1:19637499-19655237 GCA_037577455.1 Pangasius macronema | reverse complement strand
TATTATAAAAACTTAAGCAGCAACTTTTCCAATTTCCAATATTTGTGTCATTCTCAAAACTTTTGGCCACAACTGTAGGTGCCAAGTCAGACCTTATCCTCAACCCACTGGTGCCTTCTGAGGTAGAACCATCTGTAGAAGGGGTTCTACACCACTTTACATCACTGACACACAAAGAAGTAGCTTGTTTTTATCAGCAAGGAAGGTTCTGGTGTGAAGACAGTGTCAAGCTTCGAACCTTGATGGTCTACACTTATGTGCTGTGTATTTGCTGCGTACCTGTCCACTGAGCCACCGCTACAGACACACTGCAGTTCCTCTGAGTCCCATCACAGGTCAAATCCTGAACATTGACTTCCAGTTGGACAGTGTAGATTGTAGGACAATGGCATTCAGGATAAACTGTAGCCTAGTTAACGTGAAGCTTCATGGCTCTTTGAAAAAAGCTGCAGCTGTTTGTTATTAAGGTTGAAGGTTCAAACCTGACCTTGCGTCTTTGTTAAAAAATGATAAATGCGCAAAAAAAAGCTGTGTTATCATCCTAGAGTGGCTCACTGTGTTAGTGTGGGTGTTAGTGAGGGTGCTCGTGGTGCTGGCGTTCAGGGTTCGTGTCCCCGATGATGCAAGGGGGGAGGTTATGCTAGTCTGGGTAACACTTTTACTAATTTAGTAACACTACATAGTGTAATGAATTACAGTAAACTATAATGAAGTATTTTAAAATGTAGTAAATAGTATAGTGTAGTATAGTGTAGTATAGTGTGGGATAGAAACATGAAAAAGTAATATAGTAAAGAAAAAAAAATGTGCTATAGTAGTGAAGTGTAGTATAGTAAAATGAAAAAGAAAAGTGATATAGTAGTGAAGTGTAGAAAAATAAAGTAATATAGTAAAAAAAAAACAAAAAAAAAACGTGATATAGTAGTGAAGTGTAGAAAAATGAAAAAGTAATATAGTAAAAAAAACAAAAAAAAACATGATATAGTAGTGAAGTGTAATATAGTAAAATAAAAAAAAGTGATATAATAGTGAAGTGAAAAGTAATATAGTAAATAAAAAAAAGTAATAAATAAATGTAGTATAGTGTAGTATAGTAAAATAAAAAAAATAAAAAAAAAGTAATAAATAAATGTAGTATAGTGTAGTATAGTAAAATAAAAAAAAAGTGATATAAAAAAAAAAAAGTAATAAATAAATGTAGTATAGTGTAGTATAGTAAAATAAAAAAAATAAAAAAAAGTAATAAATAAATGTAGTATAGTGTAGTATAGTAAAATAAAAAAAAAAAAAAAAGTAATAAATAAATGTAGTATAATATATAAAATATATAGACGTAAAGAGCCCAGAGCAGCATAACCCCTCCTTTCGCCTCTCCCGGGGCCCCAGTTGGGACAGACCGGACTTTCTCTCTCTTTCTTTCTCTGCCGGAGTTTACAGTCCCACCTGGGTCCAGCACCTACTGCCCAGTGGGGGTCTCGAACCAAGGTTCTTCAGAGACGGGAACACGCCCTTAACCCACTGAGCCATCGGCACTGTTGAGGAACGTGACTTTTTTGGGAGCTTTTATCCTTTTACATTACACCTTACGTGCTAAGACGTCGGCTTATAAAGTAAAATGATTACTTTTTTACTCACTGGAGGCTTATCCCAGCTGAGGCTCGAACTGAGGCACTCACGTTAACAGCCCTGCGTACTTTCCCAGTGCGCCACCAGCACCTTGACACACAACAGCTTTTTTTTTTGAGCATTTAATTGGTTACTTTGCATCACCTCGACACAGAGTTGGACTTATAAAGAAAAGCTGAAGCAAGGCTCGAACCGTGAATCTCAGAACACACCACCTGCGTATTAACCCACTACGCCACCAGAGCAGCTGGTACAAAGCAGGCAGGAAAGAGCAGGCGGCCCTGTCGTGTGATGCTCATTTGTGTGTAACTCGCTAGCTTTAAAAGCTTCATACTATATAGCTACTAACGTAATAAATAAATTGATCATAAAGCACGTCAATTCATAAACTCTTTATTCATACATGGAAACATGACATTTAGACAAGTGCGTTAGTTGAGTGTTATAGTGTGGAAAATTATATTTAAATGTTTCATCAAAAACAAGATGTAGCTTTAGAACCATCATCTCTCTCTCTCTCTCTCTCTCTCTCTCTCACATACATACATATACATACATACATACATACATATATATGTTTATAGCTCCAAAAACAACTTTCACACTCTGGCTTTTTGCACATACAGCTTTCCAAACGTTAAGCGACATAAAACTTGGTAGACTCAGTGTTACATTCTTACTTTGGATAATATCACTGGAGCTCCTGGTCTCCAAAACAATCAAATGTTGCGAGCACATGATGTACACGAAGACAACACAAACAAATAGATTTTATCTAATAACTAGGAACAAGAAGACACGAGCCTGGAGAGTTATCTCTCTCGAGCGCAGGCTCCCGATTGGTGTGTCAGAAGTTACTGAGAAAAGGATATGGGTCAAACAGGATGTCTGTGTGTGTGAGTGTGTGTGTGAGTGTGTGTGGGTGTGTATGTGGGAGAGACATGGCAGAATGCAGATAAATGTTAGTGGATAGTCACGTCTAACCTGGGTGATTTTAATGTGCAATGACACAGGTGTGTGTGTGTGTGTGTGTGTTATACAGTAGTGTGTAGATATTCTCTGTCCGATCCCAGTCCCGATCTTGCAGTTGGTGGCGTCAACACACACCCTTCTTACAGCTCACCATCCTGGACCTCTACACACACACACACACACACACACACACACACAAAACCCAACAACGATTCATGATCAACCACAGCAGCCTCAGATTGGTTGTTCAGCATTTATCAGTTTCTCTGCAATTTTTTTATTAATCAAAGAATATATGTCCTTCTTTTTTTTATCCATTTATAGTTACATTCAATAACAACTTCCTGTTATCCACTTACGTTACAGCAGCTATGAACAGTTGTTCCCTCTCTCGAAATGTGTACTTTCTCTGCTCTGCTTCGACACACTGAACAAAGCTTGTTAACATGGTCTGACCAATCAGAGTGCACAGAGCAGAAACGACCTGACCAATGGGAACGCAGAGATGTGGTGAAAGGGGCAGAGTTTGGGCTTTAAAAGCTGCATATTGGGGCTTTCAGGGCCTTTTTGCTGGTTTGTGCTAGACCTTCCTACTATTGGTGAGTTGCCTGATGGTACTTCTGTTAGCATTACTCCTTCCTGCTGCTGTTAGCATAAATGTGTCAGCTAGCTCGTCTCTGTGCTTAGCATTAACTGTTGCTTTGTTTGTTCTTTGTGTCGTAGCTTCTGTCTTCTGCTAACTCTCTTGGTCTGAGAGCAGGTAAGACTGCATGCATGTTTATATCATGGAGGTGAAGGGCATATCAAGTGGGCTGGACCAACAAAAAACTGTTAAATGTGTTTGTTTATTAGCTTTTACAGGTAAGTTGCGTTCTCAGTGTGCAAATGGCATGGAGAGCTAAAAACACACACTAATTCATTAAATCTACTCATTCGTCTTGCATAAGTATTCACTCCCTTGAACTTTTGAACATTTTGAAGTGTTGTATCCTGAAACTGAACTGGGATTTTCTCTGAATTTGGAATTTCTTGCTTGCTAATGAAGATTTAATGATGTATCTTTAGCATGTTTGCTTAAGTAGTAGACTTCACAGCTGTGTTTACTGCTTTCTACTGATTCATTAATTTAGGAAATCATTAATTATTTGCGATAAATACAATATTATTTTAGATAAATTGCAAATGAGTATCAAGCCCATTAGGTTTCAAGAAGCAGTATTGGGGGCTACTGAGATAATAACCCAGTTGTATGTTTTTACTTTCTCAAATTGCAGCTGCAATTTAAATGAACTATTTCCCAAATTTGCCACATTTTAAGGTTTTTATGACTCACCCTTGTACTTGGAGGCATAATGAAGCAATAAAATCCAGGCTAGGCCATAAACTGTCTGATGAAATGTGTAATTTTTTATTTTAATTTTTTCATTTCAAGTCTGGCCTACTTGATATTGGATTTAGTGTAGCAAGATCTTCTGATGCCTAAAGCCGTCATCTTTGTCTAGACACTTCTCGGGTAGCTTAGCTTAGTGTAGTTAGTTTTCATTTAGTGTGGTGGGTTTTTTGGCGGTTAGAGTAGCTAGTTAAAAATCTAACTTTTTGTAATACTGTTTCGTCTTGGTTATTTTCCTGGCTACTGCCCATGTTCTTTCTCCTAGGTCTACCTGCTTGTCCTGGTTGTATGGTCTTGTATTTGTGGAATTGCAATAAAGTCTTTAGTCACACTTCTGAACTCGTCAGTCTCCTCCATCACCAGCTCACTCCACCCTTCCAACCCACAACCTTTAATACTGATCTCATGTTTATGGAGAAACTCCAAAGTGCCAAGTCCTCCAGTCCTGAAGACTTTCATAAAGTTGCAGCTTTACCTCTGACTGCGCTGATGCTTTAAACAAACATCTCCTTACTCATCACTCCTAACAATGTTCTAAAACTAATACGGCTTTAAATATGGTATGTATCTGCAGTTCAGTAATTAATATTAAGCTGTCATTTGCTTGACATCACTACTAGGGTCTGAGTTTTCTTAAATTTCTGACCAATCAGAACCCAGAACTCAATACTAGTATAACGTGAGCACTTGCACCTAGTGGTTGTTTATTGGTTTAATTGCAATGTGACCTGTAGTTAGTGCGAGACGAAGTAATGCTGAAATACTGCTTAGTAAAATGGCAAAAATTTCATATTAAATCCTTCAAATGTGATTTTTATAATGCACACATGCATGTGTATGTATTGTAAATTAAATGATTTGGATCTGGTGAAAGACAGGAGCTGAGATGGATGTAATCGGTGCCAATCGACCAACCATCTGATCGGATAGTCATGGACATGTGCTTTTGCAGGCAGAAGTTGGCATGTTCAGACACGAGCAAAAATGCTCACGTGCCAGCACACGTGTGTGCGCACAGACGTGCACACAATGCTGTGCTCTTTCATGAGCACCAGAGGTGAAGGATTTTTGGTTCACTCGGCTCACATCAGATTTATATGAATTTGTTTGTTCTAACGAAATAAAATATTTCTATAGAAACGGTGGATTTTTGATGCCTTCTTTAAGATGTTTAAGCTATGAGTCTCCACTGTAAAGCAGGACATTTTCAACATCATGACGTTTATGCTTTGTGGTTTCTCTAACCATTTTTTTTTGGTCTTAACTTCAGTAGAGAAAAACAAGCTGCTGGACAGGGAATGACCGTTTACAGCTGCTATAACCCAAGTGAGAAGTTATCTGTTTAGTGTAGCATTAACGCTATATTAATTATTAAACCTGGCACCTCACCCTTTTTGGAGGGAATGTCATTGATGGAGTCGACCACGTGGATGGCGCCCGTGGCTGAGGCTTCACCCTTGGCGTTGCTGACGTGACACTCGTACGTGCCCGCTATATCCTTGGTCAGAGGGAAGACCTGAAACACACACCGTTCGCCGTCTTCAGTACATGCTATATGCTGCTGCTTCTCAGTGTCGTGTTTACAACCATGGCAGAAAAAGACTGCTGGTGTAGGAAAAAAATGAATCCGAGCTCCACATTCACACGTTCAAACACCCTCACATTCACTACTTTCTCTCACATTTGCACAAAACTCAGTCGCACAAAATGCTACAATTCACTACATTTCCTCTTATGTTCACTCAACACTCCTTCACATAACACATTCGCACAAAACACTCAGATGCCTTATTTCCCCACTCACATTCGCACCACTTACATTTCCACAACACACTCGAACATTCACACAAAACACACACACATTTACCCAAGTTGTAACTTTGCATTCATCCAAAAGCTCCCATTCGCACACAACTCTGATTTCCTGCTTTACCTCTCACTTTCACATAAATCGCTCACATTCACCATTTTTTACATTTCACAAACCGAACACGCTCACACACTGTGCCCTCATTCACGCCGTGAACAAGTGTGTACATGCTCAGTAACGTGAGAGCGTTTTTTTCCTTTTTTTTGCATGAGAAGAAAAGTCTTACTAATTGCTCTAGTGGTAGAAATGCTAAGACACTAAAATAAAATGAACTTTGTGCAGACTTGTAATTTTAGGACGACTTTTGTGAAGTGTCACAGCATCAGCTATTATTATTATATTTAGACCACAGGAAAATCATACGCAACATAAACATAACTCGGCACCAACACAGACCTGGGCTGTACGTCAGTAGGAAAATAGGGGGGATTTTTATTTTTCCTCACATGCATTGTTGCTCAGTAAATAACTCCGTAATAACTTTGCTCAGCAAAAACAGGAAATCCTCCAGCCATCAATGCTCTAACCTTTGAAACAATAAACAAGGAATTTCTTCTATATATATAAATAGAAATGACAAACACGTTTCCTTCCTAATGTTCAAAAATTAATTTTATCAGTATATGATGATAAAAAAAAAATTCTAGACAAAATATTATGTAGTGGGGAAATGGCTTTCAGTGTTAGCAATTGCATTTGGTTCATATGTTTCACAGCAATATAATTATAAGATTTATTGTAAAAGACACAAAAATTATGATTATCAATATTGTAGGAAGTAATACAGATGAACAGACTCACCAGCACCCATCCGGTGACCTCGTGCTTCTCGGGGCCTCCTCGCACCTGGATGGCGAGGTTGTCTTGGTCTCCGGGGAGCAGCTGAGACGACTTCTTATTGGCCGTGACCTACAGTGAGGCGATGAGCGATTGAGAGAACCAAAGCTCAGCACTGATATGATCTGTCTTCCTTATGTAACAAATACTACACAAAATACACAAATGAAATGATGTGTACTTTAATTAAAAAAAAAAAAACGCTAGCAGTGCCAAATTCTTGTGGTATAACAGGAATAAAACACTTGCTGTCATGCTGCTATAGGAAATGAATCAACTTCGAGGTGACTCTGATTCACTGCTACACTGCTATAACAGCATGTCCTGGAGTGTTTTATTCCTCTTGTACCACAGCAATGAAATTCCTAGTGAGGAGATGCTTATTTAATTTTTTTAAAAAATGGAGAACCTTCAGGATAGAACACGGTAACAAGATGCGGTTTGTCTTATGAACATTTGAAAACTGAGGGAAAAATGTAACTTGTAGATGCTCCTTGTTTTGTTCCACAACATGGGATGTAGCTATAAATGGATAAAAACTATGACAGAAAATTGTAATCGTTGCCAAATTGCTGTTGTAGAAGAGGGGAAAAAAGCACTTAGTGATGTCCTGTTACAAGAAAATAATCAAATCTGGGGTGGTGGTGGTAACTCTGCTTCATCCCACCACCCCGTCGTTGATTATTTTTCTATGACAGCATGACACAGCGATTTATAACTTATTTATTTCACTGCTTCCAGCACATCTCGTGATCCATATATACATTAGGTTTTCCACTACAAAAATGTAACATTAATAAGTACTAACTGTCTATGTTGTTTTTAATTAAATAAATAAATACAACTGTAATTTTTTTTTCTATTTGTGAGCCGTTGCACATGAATTCTAAAGCTCTATCCAGGGTTTTAATCCTCCTCACAAAGGCTCGCCACTAACATGCCTCCTCATTCAGGACTCCTAAACTGGGTAATACGTCTCTGAGGATGTGTGTGTGTGTGTGTGTGTGTGTGTGTGTGTGTGTGTGTGTGTGTTCTGTGTAAAAGGATGCACACTGTTATGAATAACGCCATGTGGAAACAATACAGCCGGAAAACAAGGAAGGAATTTGGGAGAGGAAGCGTTTCATCAAACACGGTATCTGCTCTCAGAGGCGTTCAACGCTTCAGAGCTAACATCCTCAACAGAAAGCTCTCGGCTCTTAGACTAAAACCTTGACTTCCTGTTCACTAGCATCCCGAACATACAGGCTAACAAATGACTGAGCAAACGTATTCAAATGAGCATTATAATACAGAACACCCTAAACTACAAATTCACATTTTACAGGTCTAAACAGCCTAAGAACTAGCATCAAAGTAGTCATGTTAGCATGAACTAGCAAACATTTTACTGAACTGTGTACTTACTTCGGAGAGAAAACAAACAAATGTAAATATAATAATTTTTATATTATTACATAAAAATTATGGACAAAGTTGTCACATCTTTATTGCAATTTCTCGGTTAGCATGTTTCTCTACTCTGTACAGTATAGTAATCAGGCTAAGCAGGAACTAGCATTTAAGAAAATGTGAACTGTGACTTAACATAGTAACTAGCATGAACTAGCATTATAGTAAACAGGGACATTTTAAACTAGCATCATAGTAAACATGCTAAGCATTAACTACCATTATATTAAACGGAATAAGCACTAACTAACCTAACAGATTAAGCATTAACTAGTACTTGGATGTTGGATAAATGTCTGTTTTGGGTTGCCATGTTGTACAAATATGGGTAAAGGAACAACTGTCCGATGAAATGCTCTCTAGACTGTAAATGCGGGTTTCGCTCTACAGTGGCAGCTTGGTAGCAGTAAAGATGGTTTGTCGATGGCTGCGGTTTTGTCGGTCCATCTTCCCGCACACTATTCGCTTTTCCAAACGTTTCCATCTCCCTCAGACTGAGCGAGAACACAATCCTGAGTAAAAGGCTCACGTTAAACTCTTCGCAGTTCTACATATTAAGCTAGCTCTAGCTAAACTACTGTCAGGTTTGTTTGTATTTGGTGACGGTTTGGCATATCGCGGACGCTATTGCCTGTTTTTTTTTTTTTTTAAGTCAGTCAGGCGTTTCAATATGGCGTCAGTCTGACTTCAGAAGGAAATACATCAACGTATCGAATCAAATCACGGCTAAGAAACTATTTCGCAGAGACTTTATAGTTGGCAGAATGTCCATTGGCCCAGAAAATGTACATCGGTCCATCGTCAGTTCGCAACCTGGGATATGAGCTTAAAAGATGACCTTATAAAGTTCTTATATGATCTCATAAAACGATCTTGTTGCGAGCTGCGTAGCTGCGATTTGAGTTACGGAATCAGATAACTAGCTAACTCGACTGTTTTTGAGATATTAGACTACGTCTCGTGGAACTGATGTAATAATCACAACCGTGATTTATTTATTTATTTTTTTTGGTTTGTTTTCTGGAGACCTAGCGTGACATGGCTAAGTTACAGGGTGTGTTTGAGGGGTGTACCTTCCTCCAGCTGAGTACCGGTGTGGGGACGCCAATGGCCTCGCAGCTGAGGAAGACCTGAGCACCGGTGACGTTCCAGACCTGACCCGGACCCGTAACGATCACAGGAGCTGAGAGAGGAGAGAGAAAATGGTGTGAAAGCTGAAAAAAAAGTCTACTGTAAAACTCAGGTCATGTGGTGCATGTGCGTGAGTGAGTGAGTGAGTGAGTGAGTGAGTGAGTGAGTGAGTGAGTGAGTGTGTGTGTGTGTGTGTGTGTGTGGATTCACGAATCATAATCCCATCTGAAAGGATGGAATTTCAGACATGTCTGCTCAGGGATAGGGACCGGGAGCCACCCTGTGTGAAAAACAACGGCCCCTGGCTAGCTTACACAACACACTCGCTCTCTCTCTCTCTCTGTGGGAGTGTGTGTGTGTGTGTGTGTGTGTGTGTGTGTGTGTGTGTGTGTGTGTGTCAGTCATGTAAGCTTTCTTAACCTTTTCCATAGCAGTGCTATCAATCACTGTTGAATTGAATCTATTGAATTTGTAAATCCAAAGCTGTCGTATGTGGACAGAATATTGTGATTATATTGTGATCAGCTGATGAAGGGCTGAGAATCATGGATATATATTGTTTTTATAAATTCTTTAGAGCTCCCTGAGGGACAGGAAGTGAGGGCGGGCTCGGCTGGTTTTAGTCCTGGGGCCTTAGAGACTCTCTGATGAGGATGGAGCTGAAATGCTTTATTTTCTTTCAATTATAAAAAGAAAATCTACGCTCTAAATATGGACTAAATAAACAGTGCGGATTTCCGATTGCTGTTTAATGAAGAAGCTACTCATAACCGTGGTCAGAAAACATCCACGCAGGAGTTAGAAAGCAAAAAAAAAGGCTTGGCCAATTTTTACAAATATTTTCTAAAACATTTTTAAAACAACTTTACCCATTTTTTTTAAAATAAATTTTTTAAAATTATATTTTATTTAAAATAATATTATTTAATGAATACCTTAAAACCTCCTTTATTTTACAACTAGATCATTTATGAATTATTAATTGTGATGATTTTTAAATAAAATGTAAAAAAAAGAAGTTAGACATAAAAAAAATTCTCATTATAAAATTAGAACATTTTTAATTAATAAAGTTTAGGTTTTTTAATTCGAACATTTTGCTGAATTTTACATTATATATTTTTTTAAATTCATTTTTCTTAGTCATGATTTAATTTTAATTTTTAACTTAATTTCAATTAGAGATTTTCTGTCTAAAATTCTATCAAGTGATTTTAATACAAATAAAATAGAAATAAAATAAAGAAAAAAATTTAAAGAAAATGTTTAATGAACTGTTTAGTTCAAGATTTTTTTTTACCATGTTTTAGTGGTTTTATATATATATTAAATTATTAAATGATCATCTTAAAGGCATAGCTTAGTTAAAAAAAAATCATTTTTTCTTTAAAAGCTAATAAAAGATCAATAAAATTCATATAAACAGTGAAATGAAATGCAAGAAAGAAAAGAAACACAAATTCCCCATAAAGCACAAGTCAGTGGCTACATGCAGTAAATAAAAGTCTAATGATGTTAAAGTGAATGTTTTATGTTTTATGTTTAGTATCTTTAGTTCTTGTCTTCACTCAGTCCACCGCTCAGTGCTCTCAGACTGCTCACCTTTGGCGCACTTGCCCTTGTTGTGGACTTTAATGCCGGCTTTGTGCTGACGCTCGGCGGACGCGCTCGCGGCTCTCAGCTCGCACACGCTCCGGTACTCCACCCCGTCCGAGCCGCACACCTCGTAGTCGCCGTTCTTGCACACGCACACGCCCGGCTCGGTCTTCGTCTTCAGCTTCTTCTTGTCCTCCAGGGCTTTAACGCACTCGAGACCCGGCGCGCACCGCGTAACCGCGGCACCGCGCATCCCGCACGGCTCTCCCGGTCCGGCGGCGCACAGCTCGCAGCAGCCGCACGCGTCCATCACCCGGAACGCGCATCCCGCGGCCGGCAGCGCGGCGCACGAGCTCGGCTCACAGGGCCCGCAGGAGCGCGGGAGGCGCGAGACAGCAGCGGCGGTCACAGCCGGGAGGATTAAAACCCACAGCATCATGAGTGGAAGTGAGCACCGGGGCACGAGCGCGTCGGTAGCGTCGCTGCGCTGATTCTGGTGCTGACGGAGCGGAGACGCAGAGCCAGAGTTAACCCCGCCCCCTTTTTTTGACACGCCCACTTTTCAGAGATGGAATTTGAATTTTATCTCATGTCATCTGAAATTGAATTTCATGGTTTGCAAAAGTGAAATCTGACATAACATCCCAAACCGATGCTGCCTTCAAGTTCGGTCAGAAATATCGTATCTACGAAGTGAGCGAACCTGAACTCAGGAACTCGTTTTTTTTTTTTTTTTTTTCCAACTTTTTGAGTTTCAGTAACATGGACATTTTTGGTAACTGCATGTTCATTTTTTCAGTAAGGAAAAATAAACGTCTTGTCAATGATAATACAAAAACAAACAAACAAACAAATAAACAAATAGAAAAAATTTCTCACACTGTCCAAAACCACTAGAACACACGCTGCCTTCAAGTCCTCCTCTGGAGTTTGTGCGTAAGAGTTCAGAGGTTGTGATTACGCACATTTATACTGGTGGCCGCCCTGATTTTTGGTTATAGACACACCCCCGACTCGGAAAATCGGGGTGCATAGAAAACATTTACGACATTTCTGACACGACCTGAAGGCAGCATCACACCACGTCGTAATCTCAACCTCCGAACTCGTCCAGTGAGCACTTGAAGGCAGCACAAATCTCAAATCTGAAAATGAATTTCACGCTTAAGTGTTTATGATTTCAATCCAACAATTCAAAATGCATTACACATAAAATCAATTTCTGAAGAGGATTCGATCTCGCTATTAATTCACAATTTTGGATTCAACTTCAAAATAACATCCGGCAGTGAAAATTGGGAAAAGCTGCAGAGATGATGGATGTGGGATCTTTCCAGTGAGATTTACGGGATGAAAAATGTTTCTCATCTTTGACTATAGCAGATAACGAAACAAACAGTCTAACATCATCCTAAGCTCTAAAAACCTTTGGGCTCATGTTGTGTCTCCCAAAATGCAGAATGTGAGCACTCTGAAAAGTTTAGATCAGTTTTTAAGGTTTAGATTTAATTTTTTTTAACTTTTTAAAATCCTTTTCCACAGATAATATTCACTAAAGCGGATGAACGAGGAGGACAGTGAGGAGAAGAGCTTTTTTACTCCCACACCAAGTTTACAGGATGGTTTACGAGTCCTTTATAAATATTTCTACCTCAACACCAAAACTGTTCATTCCGGAAATTCTTCAGTCTTTATGTTTACACTTCGGTTTTCACGAACGTCCTCGTGGAGAAGAGAAGATAGACGGTGAAAGCACAGCACTCTGCTGAATCTGACCAACCTACAGTCATTTTTTTTTCTGGTTTATTTCATGTATTTGGTGACGAAGGCAGCAGCGATGTCCCTGTAGGGAGTGTGAGAGTCCGAGCGCGATGCTGGGATTCGGCAGAGAGCACGGAAACGTGGAGAACGCAGGAGGAGGTTGTGACCCAGACCGATGCAGCTGGAACTGAGCCAATACAGTGCCATGGACTAGAGCAGAAAAAGAGAGAGAAAGAGAGGCAGATTTTTTACATTTTCCAACTAAACGAGTGCCTGGATAATCCTAGTGTCACACTAGCATGCAACAAAGCGACAGACGACCATTCAATTCTACATACACGAGCAACATGGAGTTGCGATTTCAGCGATAAAACTCTGTCTCAACTCTGTGGGAATTAAAAAAAGCGAGAAGTCCAAACAAATGATTCCTCGGACCAATCCTATGGCATGCGTGGTCCGACGTTTCTTTAGTTCCCCACTCACAACTTTAGTTCCTACGTGCAATTATAGAAGACATCATGGTTTCATGTTATCCGGTCACATACAACGTCTAACTTGAGAATATAATAATAAATAAATCAAGCTTGGAAGGATGAGATTGTTGGTGCCATTGGTGAGCGTTTGTAGCTAGTACAGTTAGCTTGAACTGGCCACGCCCACAAGTGCCTACAGTAGCAGTCGCGAGACGAACTACAAGCAGCACTTGTTACTTGGTTGAGCGAACAAATTGATTCGAACAAATACGACTCCTTAAAAGAACTTAAAAAGAAGAATGAAAGTCCTTTTGTTCAGTGTATTCAGAACATCCTGCTAGCTAACAGGCTAATTCACGGTATGAGAAATCGACGCTCAGCTAAAGCCTGACACTACCACGACACACTGATGCGAAACATGACATCTAGCTAGCTCTATGTACTAATGCGCTAACTTTATGCTAGAGGTGCCAAAGTCTACGGTTTAGTCGTACGTTTTCTTTTCACGACTTTTTAACCAGGAGATGCCTGAAAGCTACACAAGTCAAACGTGCATTGTTAGATTTTATTTCACGTGAATGAACTTCAAGCGTTCCCCATTTACCATCATGGCATCTTTTGAACTAAGAAAACAGACACAAGATATCACAAATGTGAAACACTGGAAAGGGGGCGGGGTTAATATCGGAGAGACCGAAACGTGTAAGCAATTGTCAGTCACCTCAGATTTATATGTTTTTTTTTAGTGAGAGGGAAAAAAAAACTGATCAAAATGCTTAAAAGGTGACAAAAAAAATGGCTGAAATACTTGAAAGTACATTAACTAGACACAACATCTAGCGTTTTTGCGAACGTGACACAAACATGACCCTGTGTTGGTGTTTGTTGCTGGTTTTGGCCGTGACTGAAGCCATAACACGAAAGTAGAATGATAACATAACCTATCATATCATATAGATAAATGTTTCAGATGTATCAGACGTATCAGACGTCTTCCCCAGACACCAGCTTTCTCCAGCCGGGGAAAATCAGTCTGAACATCTCTTCTGGAACTCGGCATCTCTTATGTAACGGTACATGAAGACACAACAGTGTCATGGCTGTGATCATGAGGTGGATCTCAGCAGAGATGAAACTGAAAGAGAGAGATAGGAGGAAGTGTGGGATTCAGATGCGCAGGGGTTTGATACCCAAGCATCCAGCATCCGTGCTCGAGTCGGTATTTTTTATTTTTTAAAGAGCGCACTGTAATATAATTTTTAAAAAACGTCACAGTATGATGATATAACGTTAATATCAAAGCTCCGCATATCAACTGATACGCAATACTAATAAAATACTGACTTTTATCCTCTAGTGAAGCACTGAAATAAAATCTTTTTTTACAAGCAAAATAACAAAAACAAGGTAAACCTGAATGCTCCTGAGGTGCACTGTGTGAACATATAATAATAATAAGTACATATATGTAGCTATACGTACGTAACAAATATAAAACTTGTTATTTAACACAGAAAAAACGTAATTGCTGATAAGTTGATACATCATTTAACATGTATGGAAAAAGTCTCCAATGTCAGGGGTAAAGTTTTCCTGTTTATAGCTATGTATAGCTACTCCAACGTAAGAGATTGTTTCGGGGACGTTCCAGAAGATTAAACGTAACTATAAATATACGTGTTGTTCTTTAATAACCAATAATTGTCAGCGTTAGCATATCACTGTGGTATAAAAGCAATAAAACACTCCCAGTTTAACTTAGCAAAGTAACTTTTACGCTTTTGGGTGCTGCGCGGCAGAACTACGTAACTACGTAAAAAACTGCGAGAGACGTTCGGTTATCTAGCTGAACGCTAATTTTTGTTTTTGCGCCAAAATATATTTCATGTATCCCCCTTTTTATTTTTACTTTAATAAACAAATAAGTAAATGATTTCGTATCTCAGCTTACTTGACTTTTCTTTCAGCTAATGATTACGAATAATACGTTGCCTGAAAATAAGAAAATCGTCAAGCATCGTCACAGGAGGATAAACACACATCAGTGGGTCGGACCACAATCCATCCGATATCTTATTTATTATCGTATTGCTACATCCTTCACTGTCCACACACACACACACACACACACACACACACACACACACACGCACACACACACACACGCACACACACACACGACTGATCACTCACAGAAGGTACGGTGGCGGCTAAAGGAATCATGACCAGAGAGATTCCTCTGATGAAGTTGGTCATGTACTTCTGGAACTTTGACTGTTCGAGCTTGCTCAGGGCGTACACCTGCCGAATACCATCACACACACACACACACACACACACACACACACACACACACACAGGTATTCATAAACACACAGCATAATACCTTCACAAACACATAAACATTCAGCATTACTAAATACAAACCCTATTCACGTCACATTAAAAATGTTCGTATATGAAACAGTGTTAGTGTGACGTCATAACCATTTTTATTTTCACAAACTTTTGAAAATTTATTTTATTTTATTTTATTTATCACAAATTTTATTTTCGTTAATGTGTTTAATGTTCCAGTCTAAACGTACTGCCATTTACTATGCTATGGCCAAAAGAAAAACAGGAATAGGGAAATCCCACCCTTCTCTTAGCTCTATTGTTTATTGAAAATGTGTGTGTGTGTGTGTGTGTGTGTGTGTGTGTGTGTGTGTGTGTGTGTGTGTGTGTGAGATTTCCTCTTGTGTGAGACAAGGATAAAAGCACTTTTTTCTCCATGTCATAAAAAAAAAAAGGAAGACAACACCCATAAAAACATCTTTAAAAAATAATTACATTAAAATAAAATAATAATTAAATTGCTCCTTAATTGAAATTATAGATAATTATAATTATTACAATATTAAGCTAAATCATAACCTTTCTTAATGACTTATAATTTATAATTCTATATAATTCTTAGAAATCTAGGTAACATGTCATGTCTAAAAATGGTTAGACACACACACACACACACACACACACACACACACACACACACACACACACGCATACACACACGCGCATCTGTGATGTGGTTCTCACCTCAGTGATGAGCAGGTTGATGAGGCCCAGAGACACGGGGATGATCCAGGTGGAGTCTGGTACCGTGAGGTCCGGAAACCAGAGAGCGCCACCTGTTGCCAGCTCCTGCTGCAATCCTGCGCACACACACACACACACACACACACACACACACAAACACCCCAACATGCTCATCAGGTTACATTTCATTTCTACAAATCTCAAGCAAGTCCAAAAAATTTGAAAAGTCTTAAACACACTTATACACAGATTTATGTTTGAAAAGTCTTAAACACACACTTATACACACATTTACACCGATGCATTATGGGTAAGTGCACTATCCAAGGAATATAATTTATCCGCAGATTATTTAGACAACACTACAAAATGGCCGCCCCCCCATCACCCTTTACTTAGAAATCAAAGAAATTCAAGCACATTAATTATTAATGTAATGATTTATACTTTATGCCACACACACACAACCCACAGGAAGTGATTTACCAGACGGGATGATGCTGATGTTACGCAGGGCGAGAGAGATGCACACCCACATGGGCAACTGCACCCAGATGAGCAAACTGGCCTTGAACGGGTGGCAGTTGTCCCTCACGTACAACTCGGACACGATCCGCCGCAGATTCTTCTTAAAATGGTACCTGTATATTAACAAACTCTGAAATAAAACTGTTTTGCGATATGTGGTATCAAAAGAAATAATAATTTCAGGCAGAATTCAAATATTTCTGATCAGACATTCTCATGGTTAACGTCAGCTAGCTAAACACTACATGACTTCGAGAAGCAATTACTAGCTAGTATTAGCTAATTACTAGCACACGTAAAGTAGCTAGCATTAGTTCTTGTGGTTGAATTTAGCTAAAAAGTATAACGGCGCATGTCATTTCTAGCTAGAGTTAGTTATTCAGTTTATATAATGCAACCTGACAGACAGCACAAATAATTACTAGCTAGCATTCTGATGGTTACTTTTATCTAGTCCACACAACACAACCTGACAGACTGTCTAGAATTTATGCTAAAGATTACATTAAGCTAGCTAACACAACCTGACAGACTGTCTTGAATTCATGCTAAAGATTACATTAAGCTAGCTAACACAACCTGACAGACTGTCTAGAATTTATGCTAAAGATTATATTAAGCTAGCTAACACAACCTGACAGCCTGTCTTGAATTCATGCTAAAGATTACATTAAGCTAGCTAACACAACCTGACAGACTGTCTTGAATTTATGCTAAAGATTACATTAAGCTAGCTAACACAACCTGACAGACTGTCTTGAATTTGTGCTAAAGATTACATTAAGCTAGCTAACACAACCTGACAGCCTGTCTTGAATTTATGCTAAAGATTACATTAAGCTAGCTAACACAACCTGACAGACTGTCTTGAATTTATGCTAAAGATTACATTAAGCTAGCTAACACAACCTGACAGAATGTCTTGAATTTGTGCTAAAGATTATATTAAGCTAGCTAACACAACCTGACAGACTGTCTTGAATTTGCTAAAGATTACATTAAGCTAGCTAACACAACCTGA